>JAUPFX010000024.1:16173967-16234268 GCA_036937225.1 Sebastes paucispinis | reverse complement strand
ATGAGGCAACCATGACTGTGAGATTGTGCGCCGCATGCAGACGTCGGATGGTGGGTGAGCAGCCATCCCTGTGGACAAAGACAGCATCTGGAAGCTCGAAGGAAACAAGATGTCTGCAGATCAACAGCGAGAGCGAGAGGAAGCGTTTCATGAGGTCATTATTACCCCAGCTGTTAGCTTTGGCTCTCTCATTGGCCAGAGCCGACTTCAGCCGCGACGATCCGTCCTGTGATCGGCCGAAAGCTGTGAGGGAAAGAGAAGGTTCAACACAGAGACGATCCACAACCTGTCGGACTGAAGTTCAACTGTCAGATCTGTGATTGTTCGACTGTTTGCAGATGACGCTGTGATGTTCACGGAGGTCAAACCACAAACTGATCGTCACGACTCAACCTCCGTTTTACTAAACGTGGCGATTATTTCACAACAAAGGGAAGTTGGTTGGTGTGAATTACCAGCAGGGTCATGAGGCTTCTCAGGTGCACCAGAAGGCGTCTTAGTAGTCCGCCCCTGAAGCGAGTCGCCATTGGAGGGTAATCTAAAGAGGGGCGTGGTGTCGGCGGGCGGGACTTTGGTGGGCGGGAGTTGGGGGAGGAGAGGAAGTGGATCCACTGGTCGGTCGGTGTCGTTTCTAACGGCGTTTCCTTCGTCTGGGGCAAGAGAGCAGAGAGGTACCGTGGTCATGGGAACTGATCGGTTGTCTGGATGGTTGATTATCTAGTAGAAACCCAGCTCTACTCCAAACAGAAGATCAGTCCCACGATCAGGTCCCTCAGAGAAATACAGAGAAGTCCAGAAGACGGTGTTCTTGTGACGAGACAGACAGGAAGTAGACGAGACAGACGGGAAGTAGACGAGACAGACGGGAAGTAGACGAGACAGACGGGAAGTAGACGAGACAAACAGGAAGTAGACGAGACAAACAGGAAGTAGACGAGACGAGTTTGCAGAACGACTTGTGTTGTTTTTCCCCGGCGGGAAAATCCAACAACGTCTGTGTCTGAACTGATCGACATGCAGACTGAACATCAAGACTTCATAAAGACAGACACATGCACAGATATATATACATATATCTACATAGATATATATATCTATGTAGAGATAGATATCTATGTAGATAGATAGATAGATAGATATCTATATAGATAGATAGATAGATATATTTGAGGCTGAAAGAAGAAAAGCAGAACAAGAAAACGTCTTCAGGATGTTGAAGCGCTGCTAGCAACGTGTCAAAGTAAACTTACTCGTACCTTCAGTGACATCACCTCCACGCCTCGCATCGACTTTCTGAACCGTGCTCAAGTCATGCTAACATGCTAACAGCTCCCCCCCCCCCCCCCCCCCCAGGTGCATCATGGGCTCAGCCAGAGACAGGAAGCTGGAGAATTAACAAAATAAAAGTCTTTCTTGTTACCGAGTGACACTGCGGAGCCGGCCGGCGGGAACGTTTCCTGGCGGCTCTTGGGCGGCGCTGCAGGAAGTGACATGTTTACAGGAAATGAATGTCAAAATAAAAGCGGTGAAAGTGGAAACAGGAAGTGATAATCACCGAAGGAAGTGCGAGGAGCTCCGGGGAACGCTGAGTGTTTGAGCAGAGGAGGAAGTCGAGTCCTGTTGTGAAGAGCTGCAACACAGAAACACCACAGGAAGTCAAACTTTAAATATAAACTCCATATATACGTATACTGTATATATATATATATATATATATATATACACAGTAGATATATATATATAGAGAGCGGTGTATTGATCCTAAGAACAGAGGGAGGGTTGACAGCGTTCCAGTGAGCTGTATTGTGTTTGTAACCAGTCTGAACATGAAAGCTGTTTTAAAAACGTGTGAACTGATTTAATTAAACGGATTCCTCCGACAACGTGAAGCAGAAACAACGAGACGCCGCCTCAACATGTAGATATGATATGATATTAAAGGATATAAAGCTGATCTCACCTGGACGAGGAGGGAACAGAACGTGAGGACCGAGAGGCTTCTGGAAAATATCACACATTCAAACACTTTAATAGAACTTCAGAGAACACTACAAGTCCCAGAATGCACTGCTGCCAACCAGACGGCTACATATACAACATCAGGTGATGGTGTTAGGGTTATCATATATAATATATAAAACATAAAATATATAATATATAAAATATAAAATATATAAAATAAAATATATAAAATATAAAATATAATATATAATATATAGTGACAGGTTATATAGAGTAATAATAAGTAGGTACCAGCGTCTTGGTGAGAGGATTCCGCAGCTTGAACGGTTTCTGACTGTTTTTATCTGAGAAACACAGAAAATGTTGATGAAGATCAGAGAAGCAGCAGAAAGCTCTAACGCTATGCCTATATATACGTATATATCTATACGTATAGATATATACGTATAGATGCGTATATATACGTATCTATATATAGGTATATATGAAACCAAGACGGCGTCCTCCTTACTGGCCATGTTGGTGTTGTGGATGGTGGGTTTGCTCCAGATGCCGCTGCGATCGTCCTTGTTGGAGCGGACGCCGAACTCGTACGGCGTGTTGGGCTTCAGGTTGTCGACCACGGTGTCGCTGGTCGGGCAGGTCTGATAGATCCACTTCCTGTTCCTCTCCCTGTAGCGGATGGTGTAGAACCTGAGGACAACGTCAAGGTTAGAGTTAGAGGAGGAAGAGGAAGTAGGTCTGATAGATCCACTTCTTATGACATCATAACATCTGAAGTTACGTGACTGAAGTACGGAAGTTACGTGACAGAAGCGACGCCGTTAGCTTTAGGAAAAGGTCGCGTTTGGGTTCAAATAACATGACAGTGATCACTACTGTGACATCATCGGTGATCACTACTGTGACATCATCGGTGATCACTACGATGACATCATCGGTGATCACTACTGTGACGTCATCAGCGATCACTACGGTGACATCAGCGATTACTACGGTGACATCATCAGCGATCACTACGGTGACATCATCAGCGATCACTACGGTGACATCATCAGCGATCACTATGGTGACATCATCAGCAGCGTTGGGCGCTCACCCGTCCTCCAGACACTCGTTCATGATGTTGCCGGCGTACGACGTCTTCAGGTCGTTCCCCCAGGACAGCAGCACCGCCGTCGGGCTGACGGAGCCGATCGCCAGGTGGAGCGGCGTCTCCAGGTTCACCTTCCCTGAGGAGGGACGGAGGAGGACGCAGTGAGGACGCAGTGAGACATCACGCTTCCTGTTTATCAACCACAACACAGGAAGTCAACGGCGTACCGTACCTGTGCAGTGCTTCTTCACGTCGTTCACCGGGATCGGCTGGACGACCACCAGGTACTTGGGCTCGGCGTCTGGAGGTCAAAGGTCAGAGAAAGACGTCAGACGTGGTTTTATATAGAATATTAAAACATAAAAGTAGAATATTAAAACTTGACGGAGTGATTCCTCTGTTCTCTCATTAGATCTTTGTTTACATTGTGATATCTGTGGTGTTAAGAGGAAGCTGATCTCTCTGTGGACCTGAGAGCTTCCTTCACCTCCTTGTTCTCTAACAGGTAGAAACATGCCTCCCCCCCCCCCGCCCCAGCCCTAATGACCTCATCAATCACCTGTAAACATCTGTAAACATCTGGAAGCAGCGCAGAGCCGCTGTTTGTCTCTGATAATCCTGCATTCTTTCTCTCTCTGTCTTGTTGGGAGATTAATCATCTGCTTTTGTCCTGAAGGTTCAACAGTTTGGATTTGAATGAGTTCAAACACGACATCAAACAATAAACATGAACTATCCTTGAGACGCGTTTCAGAACGGTTTGGTGCTCCTCCTCTCGTTACCTCGGAAGACTTTCTGATGAAGCTGAAGAGACTTTACCTCCAGATGCTGAGTCTAAACATCCATAATGCAGCTGGAGTTTGTTGGACAGATCAACAACAACTCAAACGTCTCCTGAATCTTTATGTTAATAATCGTGGTGCGTTCAAGTGCTTCTCTCTGATGCAGGACGTTTCTTAGATATCATATTATAATTATATTATTATAATAAAGCGTGTCCTTTTATTGAGTGTGAAGCAGCTGGATTTAAAGAGTGGGCGTCCTTGCTGAGCTGCTGATGGACGGATCTCTACGGAGGCTTTTAACCAGGAACGTAAACACTACGCCCCCCCCCCCCCCCCACACACACACACACTTTGATTGACAGGTGACCTCGGGGCAGGAAAAGCAGCGACGAGAGACGAGAGATGGAAAAGTCTCCCAGTGGAGCTCCGAAACTAAACTGTTTATACCTCTAATTTACCACAGACAGTAAACACCACGTCCACCAAACTCCAGCTAGAATACGGACGTTTAAACACCAACGTTCCTCCAACGTTCCTCCAATGTTCCTCCAATGTTCCTCCAACGTTCCTCCAACGTTCCTCCAATGTTCCACCAATATTCCTCCAATGTTCCCTCAATGTTCCTCCAATGTTCCTCCAACGTTCCTCCAACGTTCCTCCAATGTTCCTCCAACGTTCCTCCAACGTTCCTCCAACGTTCTTCCAACGTTCCTCCAACGTTCCTCCAATGTCTCTCCAATGTTCCACCAACGTTCTTCCAATGTTCCTCCAACGTTCCTCCAAGGTTCCTCCAACGTTCCTCCAACGTTCCTCCAATGTTCCTCCAACGTTCCTCCAACGTTCCTCCAACATTCCTCCAATGTTCCTCCAACGGTCCTCCAATGTTCCTCCAACGTTCCACCACCTTCATCAGGACCAAGTGAAGCTCAGTCGATACCATTTAAAGAAAAGAAATATTAGGATAATGATAATGACCTGTAAATATTGATCTGTCCACCAAACTCCAGCCAGATGTTTGGGATGTTTTGACTCAACCTCTGGACTAAAGTCTCTTTAGCTCAGTCGATACCATTTAAAGAAAAGAAATATTAGGATAATGATAATGACCTGTAAATATTGATCTGTCCACCAAACTCCAGCCAGATGTTTGGGATGTTTTGATTCAACATCTGGACTAAAGTCTCTTCAGCTTCATCAGAAAGAATTAAAAGGTTTCCAGAAGAACGCCACCAAACACCAGCTAACATGTTGATGTTTTTAGAGCCCGTCTGAGACAGGAAACCAGCTGAACACCAGAACCTGTAAAACATCTGTTCTCAACATCTGGTGTTGTTATTGATGCTGCTCCTAACCTCTGACCTCTGACCCCCGACATGTTTCACACGTCTCCACCTGACTCCGGCTAAACTCTGAGGCGTTTTGACCTGAAGACTGAAGACGAAGTCAAAGTGTCTCCGAGTTCATCAGGACGAAGACAAACGAGACGTCTCACAGTTTTATAATTAAAACTATAGATCAGGCTGCTGAGAGGTACGGAGGCCCAGAGACGACACCAATAATGTACGGAGGCCCAGAGACAACACTAATAAACTACAACATGACTGTGAAACTTCTGAGATTTCCCGTCCCCTGTCCCCCGTCCCCGTCCCCTGTGCCCCCGTCTTACCCATCTCGGTCTCGTAGGGCCGTCCGTCCTCGGGCAGCTGGATGAACTGTCTGGAGAAGACACTGCTGCCGTAGCCCAGAATATAACCCTCCAGCTTCACATCCGGACTCGGACGGATAAACTTCATCACGATGGTGTCGCCGGTGGCGTTGATCCGGACCTTCATGTTCTGACGCCGCACTGAGGACCAGAAGAAGAAGAAGAAGAAGAAGAAGAAGAAGAAGAATTATTGTTTTCTCAAGACCAGAACATCAGATATCAGATAATATCAGCCCATCGGAATATTTACAAGCTTTATTAGCAAATATTTGCTGCACATCTGGATCAAGATGTGCATCAGCGTATATGGAGTAGTAATACTGATAAAGGTGTTAAACGAGGCGACGTGTTCCTTTAACTGATGAATGAACCGATGTGTTTCTGCTGCTGAACGTCGTTGTTGTTTCAGCCGACTGACTCCGAGGCGCCTCGAGGTGCCGTGAAACAATCATCTGTAATTACACGTTGAGCTGCAGCGCCGCACCAGACTCCATTCATCTTTTACACGCTTTACAGGGATGTTTGTTCAGAGGATCAGTCGGACGAGTCCAGTCCTGCAGCTCATTCCTGCACACAGTATATAAAACCTCCAACTACTACTGAACACTACACACAGAGTACACACTTTATACCACACCCACCAGAGGACAAGAAATACCACAAAGAACCAACAAGAACTACATTAAGAATAAAAAACTAAGACTAAATACCATCAAAGTACTACAAGAAACTACCATAGACGCCAAAAGTTAGTACACAAAGTACCACAAACAACCATAGTGTAAAATAAAGTACAATAAAGTACCACAAACAACTATAGTGTACAATAAAGTACAATAAAGTACTACAAACAACTATAGTGTACAATAAAGTACAATAAAGCACCACAAACAACCATAGTGTACAATAAAGTACAATAAAGTATCACAAACAACCATAGTATACAATAAAGTACAATAAAGTACAACAAACAACCATAGTGTACAATAAAGTACAATAAAGTACAATAAAGTATCACAAACAACCATAGTGTACGATAAAGTACAATAAAGTACAATAAAGTACCACAAACAACCATAGTGTACAATAAAGTACAATAAAGTACAATAAAGCACCACAAACAACCATAGTGTACAATAAAGTACAATAAAGTACAACAAACAACAGTAGTGTACAATAAAGTACACAAAGTATCACAAACAACTATAGTGTACAATAAAGTACAATAAAGTACCACAAACAACTATAGTGTACAATAAAGTACACAAAGTACCACAAACAACTATAGTGTACAATAAAGTACAATAAAGTACCACAAACAACCATAGTGTACAATAAAGTACCACAAACAACTATAGTGTACAATAAAGTACACAAAGTACCACAAACAACTATAGTGTACAATAAAGTACAATAAAGTACCACAAACAACCATAGTGTACAATAAAGTACAATAAAGTACCAGAAACAACCATAGTGTACAATAAAGTACAATAAAGTACCACAAACAACTATAGTGTACAATAAAGTACAATAAAGTACCAGAAACAACCATAGTGTACAATAAAGTACAATAAAGTACCACAAACAACCATAGTGTACAATAAAGTACAATAAAGTACAATAAAGTACCAGAAACAACCATAGTGTACAATAAAGTACAATAAAGTACAATAAAGTACCACAAACAACCATAGTGTGCAATAAAGTACAATAAACAACTATAGTGTACAATAAAGTACAATAAAGTACCACAAACAATCATAGTGTACAATAAAGTGCAATAAAGTACAATAAACAACCATAGTGTGCAATAAAGTACAACAAACAACTATAGTGTACAATAAAGTACAATAAAGTACCACAAACAACCATAGTGTACAATAAAGTACAATAAAGTACCACAAACAACCATAGTGTGCAATAAAGTACAATAAACAACTATAGTGTACAATAAAGTACAATAAAGTACCACAAACAACCATAGTGTACAATAAAGTACAACAAAGTACCACAAACAACTATAGTGTACAATAAAGTACCACAAACAACCATAGTGTACAATAAAGTACAATAAAGTACCACAAACAACCATAGTGTACAATAAAGTACCACAAACAACTATAGTGTACAATAAAGTACAATAAAGTACCACAAACAACTATAGTGTACAATAAAGTACCACAAACAACTATAGTGTACAATAAAGTACAATAAAGTACAACAAACAACTATAGTGTACAATAAAGTACAATAAAGTACCACAAATAACTATAGTGTACAATAAAGTGCAATAAAGTACAATAAACAACTATAGTGTACAATAAAGTACAATAAAGTACCACAAACAACTATAGTGTACAATAAAGTACCACAAACAACTATAGTGTACAATAAAGTACAATAAAGTACCACAAACAACTATAGTGTACAATAAAGTACAATAAAGTACAACAAACAACTATAGTGTACAATAAAATACCACAAACAACTATAGTGTACAATAAAGTGCAATAAAGTACAATAAACAACTATAGTGTACAATAAAGTACAATAAAGTACCACAAACAACCATAGTGTACAATAAAGTACCACAAACAACTATAGTGTACAATAAAGTACAATAAAGTACCACAAACAACTATAGTATACAATAAAGTACAATAATGTACCACAAACAACCATAGTGTACAATAAAGTACAATAAAGTACAACTAAGATGTTCATGTGTACGACGAAGACAGAGTACACAGTTAAGTATCATGAACTACTACAGGAGGTTATTGAAGTATTAATGAAATATGAATAAAGTATTAATGAAGTATTAATGAAGTATTAATGAAGTATGAATGAAGTATGAATGAAGTATTAAACTGCAGACTTTAAAAATGAACAATAAACGAATGGAGTTTGGTTGAAGGTTAAATCAGGATTTATAAACGTGTTCTTCTGTTTGACTGTTAGTTTAGAACATTAATGAAATGTTTTGGTGACTCCTGAGCTTCCGTATAACTCTCTCTCTCTGTGTTGTTGTTGTTGGCGGTCCGCCGCCGCTGAGGTCATCGTCTCCTTGCCGCCTCCTCAGACCACCGCGGCGCTCTGCACGATCGTTCTATCGTCTTACAGAACTTCTTTAATCGTTCAATGAGGCGGAAACATCAGGTTATATCATCAAGTAGCACCCCCCCCGCCCCCCAACACACACACACCAGCACACACACACACCCCCACGCCTACGGCGAGCGTCACACCATCTGCATGACTCATCGCACCACGCCAAAATCACCTCAACGTGCAGCAAGAACGCACCAAAACTGCATTAAAAAAAAGTCCCGTTTTATCAGGTTTCTGCAGACAGACAGGTACGGAGGATCAAACACGCCAAAAATAATCCATTTTAATACAAAATCACCACAACCTGCAGAAAAAATGCACCAAAACTGCATCCAAAAGAAATCATGTTTCTGCAGCTTCAACATGCAACACCTCGTTACAGACAGGTACGGAGGATCAAACACGTCAAAAATAGTCTATTCTAATACAAATGCACCTCAACGTGAAGCAAAAACGCACCAGAACTGCATTAAAAAAAAGTCACGTTTTATCACGTTTCTGCAGCTTCAACATGCAACACCTCATTACAGACAGGTACGGAGGATCAAACACGCCAAAAATAATCCATTTCAATACAAAATCACTACAACCTGCAGAAAAAATGCAGAAAAAATGCACCAAAACTCCAAAACTGCATGCAAAAAAAAATCAGGTTTCTGCCGTGTCAACCTGCAACACCTCATTACAGACAGGTACGGAGGATCAAACACGTCAAAAATAGTCCACTTTAATACTAAAGTATCTTCTCGTGATTGTTTTAGACAAAATCACCTGCAGATATAAAAAGTACATGAGAAGAAAAGTAAGAAGTTTTACCAGATACATTTATGATTCCAACATTTAACGAACTTCTCTACATCTCAGGACTGGTTTCAGTTTACTGCCGTAAAACACAGAACAAAAGATGCATTTAGTGACGTTTTATCACAACCAGAGTCCAGATGTCCCGTTGTCTTCCACACATTTACTATTATTATAATAATTATTATTAATATTGTGACTGACCTCTACTCCGGTAATTATTATCATTATTAATATTAATATTATTATTATTATAATAATAATTATTATTATTATTATTAATAATATTATTATTATTATTATAATTATTAATATTATTATTATTATTATTATTATTGTGACTGACCTCTGCTCTGGTGATTATTATTATTATTATTATTATTATTATCATTAATATTAATATTGTGACTGACCTCTGCTCCGGTGATGAGCCGGGACTCCGGTGAGTAGAGTCGTCCCTCCCAGCAGTAACAGGAGGACTCCGAGGAGAGCGACGTCCGCCATGACCTCTCAGAGCTCCAGGAGGATGAGGATGAAGAGGAGGATGATGGTGAAGAGGAGGATGAGGATAAGGAGGAGGATGATGAAGAGGAGGAGGATGATGAAGAGGAGGATGAGGATGAAGAGGAGCGACCAGAAGCTGGACAACTTCACTAAGCTCTCCTGCAGTCTTAGGACTTGTTCAGCTGGTGGATGTCCTCGCTGTGGAGGACGACCGGAGAGACGCCTCCATCTATAGGCTGGGGGGGGCGTGGCCTGGACGACATCATCACCTTCCTCTGTACTGTACTCCCTCCTCCTCCTCTTCCTCCTCCTCCTGCTCCTCCTCTTCATCAGTGCTGTTGTCCAGAGGGGGTTCTGGCTGCTTGACAGCTGTTATAGTTCCTCCAGATGTTGCCAGCAGCAGCAGCTGAGGAGGAAACATGAAGAGAACAAGAACACTCTTTAATCACTACCAGTTACTACACTTTTAATGGGACAGTGAACACATCACGTTTTGTGTCTCTTTGTGGTTGTTTTGCGTCTCTTTGTGGTTGTTTTGCATCTCTTTGTGGTTGTTTTGCGTCTCTTTGTGGTTGTTTTGCATCTCTTTGTGGTTGTTTTGCGTCTCTTTGTAGTTGCTTAGCATTTCTGTGGTCGCTTTGCATCTTTGTGGTCGCCTTATGTCTCTTTGTGGTCGCTTTGTGTCTCTTTGTGGTCATTTTGTGTCTCTTTGTGGTCGCTTTGCATCTTTGTGTTCGCCTTGTAGTTGCTTTGCATCTTTGTGGTCGCCTTGTGTCTCTTTATGGTCGCTTTGTGTCTCTTTGTGGTCATTTTGTGTCTCTTTGTGGTCGCTTGGTGGCTCTTTGTGGTCATTTTGTGGCTCTTTCTATTCATTTTGTGTCTCTTTGTGGTTGCTTGGTGTGTCTTTGTGGTCGCTTTGCATCTTAGTGGTCAACTTGTAGTTGCTTTGCATCTTTGTGGTCGCCTTACGTCTCTTTGTGGTCGCTTTGCGTCTCTTTTTGGTCGTTTTGTGTCTCTTTGTGGTCGTTTTGTGTCTCTCTGTGGTCATTTTGTGTCTCTTTGTGGTTGCTTGGTGTGTCTTTGTGGTCGCTTTGCATCTTAGTGGTCAACTTGTAGTTGCTTTGCATCTTTGTGGTCGCCTTACGTCTCTTTGTGGTCGCTTTGCGTCTCTTTTTGGTCGTTTTGTGTCTCTTTGTGGTCGTTTTGTGTCACTTTGTGTCTCTTTGTGGTCATTTTGTGTCTCTTTGTGGTTGCTTGGTGTGTCTTTGTGGTCGCTTTGCATCTTAATGGTCAACTTGTAGTTGCTTTGCATCTTTGTGGTCACCTTGTGTCTCTTTGTGGTCACTTTGCGTCTTTTTGTGGCCGCTTTGCGTCTCTTTGTGGTCGCCTTGCGTCTCTTTGTGGTCACTTTGTGTCTCTTTGTGGTCGTTTTGTGTCTCTTTGTGGTCGCTTTGCATCTGTTCTTCCTCAGCTGGATGTGAACATCTGGTAGGACAGTTTAACCAGGTGATGACACCTGATGAGCGTCTGTCATCACTTCCTGTCAGCAGCATTTCTTCCTCCTCCTCTTCCTCTTCTTCATCATCAGCTATTGTTTGGCGTTGTTGCAGCTGCTTCCTGTCTCATGTGACGCCACGTGTTGGACGGACCTCCTCCAGAGTCCAGGTCCACAGTTTCCTTCAACATGTCATGTCAGTGGTTTTTGGCTCTGCGGCTGCTTTCCCAGCATGCACGTGTGAAGCCGGCAGATGTGTTGTGATGCGGGTGTGTGTGTGTGTGTGTGTGTGTTACTGAGGTTTCGGTCCACGTGCTCAGAGCAGCTCGTGAAACCGGAGCGTCCTCGCTGCTGCTGGAACACACACACGCACACACACACACACACACACACACACACACACACACACACACACACACACACACGCACACACACACACACACAGACACACACACACACACACACACACACACACACACGTTCCTCTCTGTGTTCATTAACTGTGTTTCTGGCTCAACGCCTCGTCCTGTAAAACTGAACCCCCCCCCCCCCACATCAGAGGGCTCGGACTAATTAAAGAAACATATGCTCCCACTGTGCTATGCTAACGAGGCTAACGAGGGTAACGAGCCAATCAGCAGCTCAACACAAAAACAAACATCTGGCGCCCAATTAAAGCTCAACGTAACTGGAAAACACATCTACCTATTATCATCAGGTCAATTTTAACAGAACCACTAGAACCAGAACCACTGGAACCACTAGAACCAGCAGAACCAGAACCACTAGAACCACTAGAACCAGCAGAACCACCAGAACCAGAACCACTAGAACCAGAACCACTAGAACCAGAACCACTAGAACCATTAGAACCATTAGAACCACCAGAACCAGCAGAACCAGCAGAAAGAGTGAGCCCTTGTCAGCTGAGTGTGAACACAGTGAAACAAAGCAGCTGTTGTTAGAGAGCCAGCAGGCAGCAGCTCAACACACAGCCCTTCACAATAAAACACACAGCCCTTCACAATAAAAGCCTCCACTGAAGCTAAACTACCAGCGTCTGTCAGCTTTAATAATGAGACATGTTTAGAGGTTTAGAGACGAACCAGCGCCTCTTCTCTCAGCTGATTGGTCCAGCTGTGAACAGGAAGCTCTTAAACTAATCAAACGTCTGCCGGCGGCGGCGGCGTGGGTTCAGCGTGCCAGAGCCGCCGGGGGCCCCTCCGGGGCCACCTGCATCACATCACCGAGCCGGAGGAGGAAACCCAGCGGCGCTGACAGAACCTCCGTTATTCTGTCAGAGAACGGAGAAAAGAGAACAGAGAAGCCTTTGTCTGTTTGAAGCTGAACTATTATTACTATTATCACGATTATATCACTAATATAGCACTATTATATCAGTAATATAGCACTAATATATCACTATTATATCACTAATATATCACTATTATATCACTAATATAGCACTAATATATCACTATTAGATCACTAATATATCACTAATATATCACTATTATATCACTAATATAGCACTAAGATATCACTATTATATCACTATTACATCACTAATATATCACTAATATAGCACTATTATATCACTAATATATCACTATTATATCACTAATATATCACTAAGATATCACTATTATATCACTATTATATCACTAAGATATCACTAATATATCACTATTATATCACTATTACATCACTAATATAGCACTATTATATCACTATTATATCACTATTATATCACTAATATAGCACTATTATATCACTAATATAGCACTAATATCACTAATATATCACTATTATATCACTATTATATCACTAATATATCACTATTATATCAGTATTATATCACTAAGATATCACTAATATATCATTATTATATCACTATTATAGCACTAATATATCACTATTATAGCACTAACATATTATTATATCACTATTAAATCACTATCATATCACTAATATATCACTATTATAGCACTAATATATCACTATTATATCACGAAGATATCACTATTATATCACTATTATAACACTATTATATCACTATTATATCACTAATATAGCACTATTATATCACTAATATAGCACTATTATATCACTATTATATCATTATTATATCACTAATATATCACTATTATAGCACTAATATATCACTAATATATCACTAAGATATCACTATTATATCACTAAGATATCACTAATATATCACTATTATGTCACTAATATAGCACTATTATATCACTAAGATATCACTATTATATCACTAATATAGCACTATTATATCACTAATATAGCACTATTATATCATTATTATATGACTAATATAGCACTATTATAGCACTAATATATCACTATTATAGCACTAATATATCACTATTATATCACTATCATAGCACTAATATATCACTATTATAGCACTAATATATCACTATTATAGCATTAATATATCATTATTATATCACTATTATATCACTAATATAGCACTATTATATCAGTAATATATCACTTTTATAGCACTAATATATCACTATTATATCACTAATATATCACTATTATAGCACTAATATATCACTATCATATCACTAATATATCACTATCATATCACTATCATATCACTATTATATCACTATCATATCACTAATATATCACTATCATAGCACTATTATAGCACTAATATATCATTATATCACTATCATATCACTAATATATCACTATTATAGCACTAATATATCACTAAGATATCACTATTATATCACTAATATAGCACTAATATAGCACTATTATATCACTAATATAGCACTAATATAGCACTATTATATCACTAATATATCACTATTATATCACTAATATATCACTATTATAGCACTAATATATCACTATTATAGCACTAATATATCACTATCGTATCACTAATATATCACTATTATAGCACTAATATATCACTATTATAGCACTAATATATCACTATCATATCACTAATATATCACTATTATATCACTAATATATCACTATTATAGCACTAATATATCACTATTATATCACTATTATAGCACTAATATATCACTATCATAGCACTAATATATCACTATTATATCACTATTATAGCACTAATATATCACTATTATATCACTATTATAGCACTATTATATCACTATTATATCACTATCATAGCACTAATATATCACTATTATAGCACTAATATATCACTATTATAGCACTAATATATCATTATTATATCACTATTATAGCACTAATATATCACTATCATAGCACTAATATATCACTATTATATCACTAATATATCACTATTATAGCACTAATATATCACTATTATAGCACTAATATATCATTATTATATCACTATTATAGCACTAATATATCACTAGTAAAACAAAGGAAGTCAGCTCCATGGTATAACCCTCAAACACGCAAATTAAAGCAAGCATCGAGGAAACTGGAAAGGATATGGCGTTCCACCAAACAGGAAGAATCTCATTTAGTCTGGCAAGATAGTCTTAAAACATATAGGAAGGCTCTCTGTGATGCCAGAGCAGCCCATTACTCATCATTAATAGAGAAAAATAAGAACAACCCCAGGTTTCTATTCAGCACTGTAGCCAGGCTGACAGAAAGTCACCGCTCTATTGAGCCATGTATTCCTACAACCCTCAGTAGTAGTGACTTCATGAGTTTCTTTAATGATAAAATCATAACTATTAGAGACAAAATGAATCACCTCCTACCGTCAACTGGTACCAATTTATCCTCAAACTTAGGAACCTTAGAAACAGCTGTACAACCTGATATATATTTAGACTGCTTTTCTCCTATCGATCTCCACAAATTAACCTCACTGATCTCCTCATCTAAATCATCTACCTGTCTCCTAGACCCTATTCCAACTAGACTGCTAAAAGAAGTTTTACCTCTAGTTAGCACCTCTTTACTGGATATGATCAATGTGTCTTTACTAACAGGCTATGTACCACAGTCCTTTAAAGTAGCTGTAATTAAACCTCTTCTTAAAAAGCCCACTCTTGATCCAGAGGTCCTAGCCAACTATAGACCTATATCTAACCTTCCCTTTACCTCCAAAATACTCGAGAAAGTAGTTGCCAGTCAGCTGTGTGACTTTCTACAGAACAATCATTTATTCGAAGATTATCAGTCAGGATTTAAAGTGCACCATAGCACAGAGACAGCACTAGTGAAAATTACAAATGACCTTCTAATGGCATCGGACAAAGGACTTGTCTCTGTACTTGTCTTGCTAGATCTCAGTGCTGCTTTCGACACCATTGATCATGACATCCTATTACAAAGACTGGAACATTTAATTGGCATTAAAGGAACTGCACTAAGTTGGTTTAAGTCCTATTTATCAGATCGATCTCAGTTTGTACATGTCAATGATGAGTCCTCCATGTACGCCAAAGTTAGTCACGGAGTTCCACAGGGTTCTGTACTTGGACCAATTCTATTCACCTTATATATGCTTCCCTTAGGCAATGTTATTAGAAAACACTCCATAAACTTTCATTGTTATGCAGATGATACCCAATTATATCTATCGATCAAGCCAGACGAAACAAACCAGTTAACTAAACTTCAAGCATGCCTTAAGGACATAAAAACCTGGATGACCTGCAATTTCCTGATGTTAAACTCAGACAAAACTGAAGTTATTGTACTAGGCCCTGAGCACCTCCGAAACAAATTATCTAATGATATAGTTACTTTAGATGGCATTGCCCTGGCCTCCAGCACCACCGTAAGGAATCTGGGAGTTGTCTTCGACCAGGATATGTCCTTTAACTCTCACATAAAACAAACCTCACGGACTGCCTTCTTTCATCTACGTAACATTGCGAAGATCAGACACATCCTGTGTCAAAATGATGCAGAAAAATTAGTCCATGCATTTGTTACCTCTAGACTCGATTACTGCAATTCCTTATTATCAGGCTGCTCCAATAAGTCTCTTGAGACTCTCCAGTTGATCCAGAATGCTGCAGCACGTGTACTGACTAGAACTAGAAAAAGAGATCATATTACGCCTGTATTAGCTTCTCTGCACTGGCTGCCTGTAAAATCCAGAATAGATTTTAAAATCGTCCTCCTCACCTACAAAGCGCTAAACGGTCAGGCCCCATCATATCTTAAAGAGCTCATAGTACCCTACTACCCCACTAGAGCACTGCGCTCACAGAATGCAGGGTTACTTGAGGTTCCTAGAGTCTCCAAAAGTAGAATGGGAGCCAGAGCCTTCAGCTATCAAGCTCCTCTTCTCTGGAACCAGCTCCCAGTTTCAGTCCGGGAGGCAGACACCGTCTCTACATTTAAGAGTAGGCTAAAGACTTTCCTCTTTGATAACGCTTATACTTAAGCTGCTATAGGCATAGACTGCCGGGGGACTTCCTATGACACACTGTCATAAGGAACTTCCTATGACACACTGAGCTCCCCTCTCCTTCTGTATATACTCATGTCCCATGTCCATGTTGTTACTAACTTCATTCCTTCCCGGGAGTCCTTGTGCCTCCTTGTCTCGCAGCTAACCGTGGAGCGGGGTCACACCTGGAGCGAGGTCATACCTGGAGCGGGACCACACCGGGAGCGAGGTTATACCTGGAGCATGGGCACACTTGGAGCAGGGTTTCACCTGGATCTTGGTGGTCTCCGGTATTGTGGCTGCATCTGCTGCCGCGTCGGTGCCTGCTTGACACCAACTGCTACCATCCCTAATTAACTACGTCTGTACGAGGGACTACCAATGCTAACGAGGGATTTCCAACACCTAGTGACAATGTGGCAGCCTGGAGAATAACACTTCTCAATCACTGCCAAAGACATCAAGAGCTCCCAGCAAGCATGCTGATGCTGCAGGAACCAACGCACGGGCATCGATCGCAGGGACGTCCCACACCAATTCACATGGACGTACTGAAGAGAGATGCTGGACAGTGCTGGCAGTGCTGGACAGTGCTGGCTTTCCGATAGTTGTATTATCACTCTTTCCATCCACCACTATTGGTTTTGTGTTATCAGCCCTACTTGTATTAGCTATTACAGCTGCTAGACTGCTATTGTGGCTGCTTCTATCTCTCTCTCTCTCTCTCTCTCTCTCTCTCTCACTCTATCTATCTATCCCCCCAGCCGGTCTCAGCAGATGGCCGCCCGCCCTGCGCCCGGTTCTGCTCCAGGTTTCTTCCCAGTAATCGGGGAGTTTTTCCTGGCCACAGTGCGCTTGGTGGATCCTGTTGGGTCTCTAAACTATGGTGTACGGTCATAGACCTGCTCTATATATAAAGCGTCTTGAGATAACTTCTGTTGTGATTTGACGCTATACAAAAATAAATTGATTTGATTTGATTTGATTTGACTATTATATCACTATTATAGCACTATTATAGCACTAATATATCACTATCATATCACTATTATATCACTAATATATCACTATTATAGCACTATCATAGCACTAATATATCACTATTATAGCACTAATATATCACTATTATAGCACTAATATATCATTATGATATCACTATTATATCACTATCATAGCACTAATATATCACTATTATAGCACTAATATATCACTATTATAGCACTAATATATCACTATCATATCACTAATATATCACTATCATATCACTATTATATCACTATCATATCACTAATATATCACTATTATAGCACTAATATATCATTATTATATCACTAATGTATCACTATTATAGCACTAATATATCACTATTATATCACTAAGATATCACTATTATATCACTAATATAGCAGTAATATATCACTATTATATCACTAATATAGCACTAATATAGCACTATTATATCACTAATATATCACTATTATATCACTATTATAGCACTAATATATCACTATTATAGCACTAATATATCACTATTATAGCACTAATATATCATTATTATATCACTATTATATCACTATTATATCACTATCATAGCACTAATATATCACTATTATATCACTAATATATCACTATTATAGCACTAATATATCACTATTATAGCACTAATATATCACTAATATATCACTATCGTATCACTAATATATCACTATTATAGCACTAATATATCACTAATATATCACTATTATAGCACTATTATAGCACTATCATAGCACTAATATATCACTATTATAGCACTAATATATCACTAATATATCATTATTATATCACTATTATATCACTATCATAGCACTAATATATCACTATTATAGCACTAATATATCACTATCATATCACTATTATATCACTAATATATCACTATTATAGCACTAATATATCACTATTATAGCACTAATATATCATTATTATATCACTATTATATCACTATCATAGCACTAATATATCACTATTATAGCACTAATATATCACTATTATAGCACTAATATATCACTATCATATCACTAATATATCACTATCATATCATTATTATATCACTATCATATCACTAATATATCACTAATATATCATTATTATATCACTAATGTATCACTATTATAGCACTAATATATCACTATTATATCACTAAGATATCACTATTATATCACTAATATAGCACTAATATATCACTATTATATCACTAATATAGCACTAATATAGCACTATTATATCACTAATATATCACTATTATATCACTATTATAGCACTAATATATCACTATTATAGCACTAATATATCACTATTATAGCACTAATATATCACTAATATATCACTATCGTATCACTAATATATCACTATTATAGCACTAATATATCACTAATATATCACTAATATATCACTATTATATCACTAATATATCATTATTATATCACTATCATATCACTAATGTATCACTATTATAGCACTAATATATCACTATTATATCACTATTATATCACTAATATAGCACTAATATATCACTATTATATCACTAATATAGCACTATTATATCACTAATATATCACTATTATAGCACTAATATATCACTATCATATCACTAATATATCACTATTATAGCACTAATATATCACTAATATATCATTATATCACTATCATATCACTAATGTATCACTATTATAGCACTAATATATCACTATTATATCACTATCGTATCACTAATATATCACTATTATAGCACTAATATATCACTATCATATCACTAATATATCACTAATATATCATTATTATATCACTATCATATCACTAATGTATCACTATTATAGCACTAATATATCACTATTATATCACTAAGATATCACTATTATATCACTAATATAGCACTATTATATCACTAATATAGCACTATTATATCACTAATATATCACTATTATAGCACTAATATATCACTATCATATCACTATCATAGCACTAATATATCACTATCATATCACTATCATAGCACTAATATATCACTATCATATCACTATCATAGCACTAATATATCACTATTATAGCACTAATATATCACTAATATAACACAATAATAACACAGTCCAGCTGCTGGTCTAGTTTCATGGTTTGTTTTACTTCCTGTTTTACATAAAACTCTATAAATGAAATGAAAGCGCGTCGGTCTGATGAAGACGTTTAAACTTTTACATTTCATGTGATATTAGAGAACCCTGAGAGACGGTTCCGTCCAGAACGCCTCGCTGAGCGCTGAGTTCTCCCCCCCCCTCCAGACATCATGATCTGTTGTCAGAAGGCATTGTGGGAAATGTAGGAAAGCCCAGAGTGATGATGTCATCAGTAAATACCTGCTGATGGTCGCTGGGAGGATTCGTCATCACTCAGCCTTGAAGGAGTGAAGAGTGTCTGATGTTCCAGCCGGTGATTCTTCATGAGGTGATTTAACTGTCAGCAGACGGAGGGCTGGTTCTCCTGCAGCTTTAAACACACACATATATATATATATATATATATATATATATATTTATAATATTATTATTATTATTATTATTATTATTATTATTATTATTATTTATGGACCACCTGATGGCTGCAGAAACACCAAATACAGAAACTGTGAAAAACTAATGAATGTCTCTCACGCCCAAAAGCATCCTCTGCATCATGAACTGAGTTCAACACTAAAGGAGAAACATGAAGAAGGACCAAGTCCAGGACCGAGTCCAGGATCCAGGACCGAGTCCAGGACCTGCAGCGAGTCTTTCCCTCTAGCACGGTGGAAAAACCCCAAAATAGATTCAGATTTTCACACTCTGACACAAACCGGCTGAAACTAACTTTCCCAACGGCCCTCCGTGGAAACAACCTCGTCATCATCATCATCATCATCATCATCATCATCATCATCATCATCATCATCATCATCATCATCTTCGTCGCTATGGAAACAAACAGTGACTGAGAGGAGGCGCAGGATGAGAGGCTGAAAGCTCAGGTTCTATGTTTGCTGTTGAAGGTGAGCAGAGTTCAGCTGTTACACAACGAACAACCACATGATGAAGATTTACTCTTTTCTTCGTCTGTCCACACCAACGTCTTCATCACTCACAACACAGCTCAGATAAAAACACTAAATTATGACTCAATTAATCCAAAAATCACAAAAACATTTAAATAAATAAACATTAGAAAAACATTTAAATGCATCATAAATTAATAGATATTAATAAATACTGAACATTTGTTTCTTAAATGCTCAAAAAAATCCAAGAATACATTTTATAATACTTTTAAGATATTAAATAATATTATATAATAATAATAAATTAAAACAATCTCAAAATAATTATAAAAACGTAAAACATAAAATGTCAGTTTTTTCTTGTTTACAATATTTAAAACTGATACTGACTATTATCAAATACAAGAAACAATTATGTAATATAATAATACAAATATAATAATCAAATAAATTAATAGACTGACATTTTTTAAAAGAAAATAAAAAAATGAAAAAGGTAAATATGATATTTATGTTTGTTTTTAAATCATAAAACAACTAAATGATCACACCCTGATATAGTTATAGTTATATAAACATGTAAAATCTAAAACATATTTTTTTTCTTGTTTAAATATTTTTAAAATTAAAATAGTTAAATCAGTTAATGTCAAATAAAAGTTAATAAAGTCAATAAAACAAGAATTCATGAAAAATAATACAATTAAGAAAATATCCCAGAAAATGTTAATATATATTTCACATGTTGTTATAATGATAAAGACTTTATAATAATAATAATAATAATAATAATAACAATAATAATAATAATCATGTAAAGTCAAAAATAAAATCTTTTAAAAAAAGATTGTAAAGAAAGATTGAGAAGAAAAGGAGAGAGAGAGAGAAACAGACTGAAGATGATGAAGATGATGAAGAGCGACCTCGGCCTCACACCTGAAACCCTGTCACCTGTCTGTCATCAGGTCGTCATGACGACGGGTTTGACTGACAGCTGGAAGATGTGAACTCGGTCACGTCTGTCAGTAGAAACCTTCCAGGTGTCAGACCAGAGACGCTGAGGGTTTCTAATAACTACTACTACTACTACTAGTACTACTACTACTACTACTACTACTACTACTACTACTACTACTAGTACTACTACTACTACTACTGCTACTACTACTACTACTACTACTACTACTACTACTAGTACTACTACTACTACTACTACTACTACTACTACTAGTACTACTACTACTACTACTGCTACTACTGCTACTAGTACTACTACTACTAGTACTACTACTACTACTACTACTGCTACTAGTACTACTACTACTACTACTACTGCTACTAGTACTACTACTACTACTACTACTACTAGTACTACTACTACTACGACTAGTACTACTACTGCTACTACTACTACTACTACTACTACTACCACTAGTACTACTGTACTACTACTACTACTGCTACTACTGCTACTACAACTACTACTACTACTACTACTACTACTAGTACTACTACTGCTACTACTGCTACTGCTACTACAACTACTACTACTACTACTAGTACTACTACTACTACTACTACTACTGTACTACTACTACTACTGCTACTACAACTACTACTACCACTGATACTACTACTGATACTACTACCACTACTACTACTACTGTTACTACTACTACTACTACTACTACAACTACAACTACTACTACTACTGATACTGATACTACTACTACCACTACTGCTACTACAACTACTACTACTACTGATACTACTACCACTACTACTACTACTGTTACTACTACTACTACTACTGCTGCTACTATTACTGATACTGATACTACTAATACTACTACTACTACCACTACTACTACTACTAGTACTACTACTACTGCTACTAGTACTACTACTACTACTACTACTACTAGTACTACTACTACTGCTACTACTACTACTGCTACTAGTACTACTACTAGTACTACTGCTAAATAAACATGTCAGTCGGTGATAGTGTAAAAAATAAGTTGATTTTATTTTAGAAAACGTGACGCAGTGACACATCGTAGTTGTAGTTCTAGTCTCTAATGAACAGCATAGAAAACACAGTAGAAACACAAACAGAGAGAATCAGCCGGGTTATTATGGGATGGACCGCCGGCGAGTCGCTGGGACACGTTGAATACAAACAAACAGAATCTAATATATAATATATAATCTATATCTAACAGAGAGATTTAACCTGCAGACCAGATCCTGCTTTAAGAAACAGACTAAGACAACTCATTACAACTCTAAATCTATTCACTGATACTTTAAATACTTTACTGATCCTCTTCTCTTCAGCTCCAAACAGAGTCCTGAACGTCTTCTATCACTCCTGAAACAACCTACGGCTACACGTTCTACACATCCGTCAACACTCCAGCATACGTTGAGAAATGTAAACATTGGTGTTCGATCAGCAGCTGATCGGTGGATTAATGATCCGAGTGGTCGTCGTGGTCGTCGTCAAGGGCTCCGAGAGTCTACGCATCAGATCCCAGAGCAGCTAACGGAGCGGCGAAGGCACTGACGGGGACGAGCGCAGGGAACCACACCGACGACAGGAAGTAACCGTCACCACCGGTGACAGGAAGTAACCGTCACCACCGGTGACAGGAAGTAACCATCACCACCAGTGACAGGAAGTAACCGTCACCACCGGTGACAGGAAGTAACCATCACCACCAGTGACAGGAAGTTGGCTGGGACGCCAACAGAAGTCGTTGAGTTGAAGTTATAGACGATGAAGAGTAAGACAGGAAGTCGGCGTTGGACGAGTAAGACAGGAAGTCAGCGGTGGACGTGAAGCAGACTGAAGTGTTACAGACAGACAACACAGTATTTACAGGAGGAGGTGAAAGAGGTCAGGTGACCGTCCAGAGGTCAAAGTTCAGTTCAGAAGACCAGGAAAGAGTCCTTTCAGAATAAACCTCCGGTCACCTTTACCTCCAGGGGGAGTGGATGAGCAGTGGCGAGGCGACGAAGACCAACTGATGAAGGCAGGTTTCTGTGGAGACCTGGAGGTCGGCGGTTCAGGATCGGCTACGTGTTGGAGCTTCCTGTCCTGTCCAGGAATCTGAACCACAGAAGAAGAACAAACTGGATCAGGTTCTGGTCCAAACCAGCGAGTATAAATGGACCTCGCTCGCTCAGGTGACTAAAACGTGACGACTAAATCACAACTTTACACTTATGAAAACACTCACAATTGAGTCTGTCGCACAAAGTCTGCAAAGTGTTGATCTCTGGCGCACAACTCGATGATCCTCAGACGCTCCTGGATCTCCTGCCGAGAGGTCAGAGGTCAGAGGTCAGAAAACATGTTTACCCGACAGTCAGGCTGTTAATCAGTTGTAGACTGAAGAGGAAAGACCTGCTGCTGAGACACAACAACACTCGATCGTCTCATTTATCTCAACACTTCCTGTTGCAGGTTTCACAAATGCTGCCTCGATCAGTCGTTTATTCTGTGACTTTGGTGAAACCAGACTAACCCTTTAAAACACCAAAGTCACTCAATAAAACAAACTAACCTGATGGATGCAGCGGTAGACCAGTCCTTGTTCTGAGAGGTTAAATTACTAGTTTTGTGAATGGAGTCTGGTGGATTTGAAGAGAGCGACACTTAGGCTGATATATATGTTTATAGGTGTCCACAGCAGGACATTGGTATGCTCCATCTACTGTCGTAAAACACTGACTACGGACAAATAAAAACACCTGAACTATCCCTTTAAGGGTTCAGGGTTCTTTCCTACTGTACAGTAGAGAGGTCTCTGCTCTTTTATAGTTACGGCGTCCCACAAGGCTCAATTTTGGGGCTACTTCTATTTATATTGTGATTATTTGGACATAATATTAAAATCCACCTCTACGCTGATGACACTCCGCTGTACGGAGGACAGTTCTCGTACCTCCTGGGTGAGCGTGGTGTTCTGGCAGATGTGTTGTATCTCGAGAGCCCTGTCGAGGTCTCTGGAGCCGCCGGCGCCGGTATGGCTGCTGTAGTGGGGCGCGTTGTCGTCATTGTAGCGCCGGTAGTACTGGGCGGTGACCTGGTCACTCTCAAACGTGGGGTCCAACTTGGTGGCGCGCTCCAGCGTCGGCGGACTGTTTCCCCGTCTGGAAGGAAAATACGTTTAGAATATCTGGACAAACTACTGGATCAGATCAGGTAAACAGTCAGATGGTGCCGTCACCTACCGTAGCGGGTCCTCGCTGTCCTCCCCGTCGTACTGCTCTCGCAGCGTCCGTGCCAGGAAGAAGATGATGCCGGCCGCCACCAGGAGGAAGCCGGCCACCGAGGCGATGGCGATGCCAACCACCAGTGGCTCGGAGACGTACTCCTCGCAGTGCTCACCGCGATACCACCAGTTCTCTCCGACCCGACACCTGCAGCAAAGGTTCCCACAGTTACCGCCAAGAACAACCGTTGTTTGTTCTGGCTGTTCAACCACTTTTAGGTTTTAAATGTTTAAACTTAAAGACCAGAATAAAGTTCAAAATTAAGTTTATTTTGTGTCTTATAAAACCGTCTCCGACCTGCAGATGGCGCCCTTGTCGGGGATGACGTCACATTTGCCGTCATTGAGGCAGAAGTCGGGCTGCACCTCGCAGACGCTCTGACATGGCAGGCCGTCCACGCTCAGGTAGCCGGCGGCGCACACGCACTCGGCCTCACCGGACCACCTGTTGACCTGACACCTGGAGAAGTCGTTACAGTCCTGGAACTTACAGGGGTCGGCCCGGTCACCTGAGGAGGACGAGGAGGCAACCACAAAAGAAGAAGAAGACGGTTTAGTCAAACCTGCAGTTAAGGATCTGAATGGTTTTCAGACTTTGGTACTAAACCTGGGACCAGACCCCAGGACAGACCCAGGGACCAGACCTCGGGTCTGACCCTGGGACCAGACCTCGGGTCTAGCCCTGGGACCAGACCTCGGGTCAGACCCTGGAAACACCTTCAACAAACTCTCCTAATGACTTCATGCTAAGTCCAGATCCAGGACCAGAACCACGGCCTCTGCAGGACCCGCTACGGTGACCGCGGTAAAGGTGCCTTCAGGACTAAAGTGATTATCAGATGACCACGGTGACTCACTGGCTGTCAGGAGCTCCTCTGATTGGCTCAGACGGATTAAAGAGCTGCAGCTCAGCAGAGATGGAAGTGACAGTAAATCACTGAACCCCCCCTCACAATAAAATACACACAACAAGTACAAGTATGTCAGTAATATCAGTAAAACGTAAAGTACGTGCTAGTATAAACTGGTTGGGAGTTTAATTTAATAAATAAATAAAGAATCAGATTTTATAAACTCTTCAAATCTTAATTAGTAAAGTCAGTAAAGCTGTCAGATAAATGTAGTGGAGTACAAGTAGAAAGAAGTACAAGTACTTCACATGTGTACTTGGTTGTACTCAGACAGATAAGAGATATGAGTCAGTGTTGTTCTGCTGCTCACGTTCCTCTCAGACAGATTATCTCAGGTATTACATCTTATAGTCCTGACAGGAGAGCTAACCAGGATTCACCTCATGAACCGCTTCTGAACACAAACACCCTCTGAAGGTACAAGTACACAATGTAGTACTCCTAGTAGTATTCATCCAGAACATGTAGTATGAGTAAATACAACTAGTTCTCTTAAATCACTCATATGTGGTACTAATAACAAGTAGTTAACCCAGGACCCAACAAGACCCAACAAGACCCTCTAAGGGGGTCCAGGGGTTTCAGGTACTTGTACTTTACTTGAGTATTTACATTTTATGTAACTTTATACTTCTACTCATCTCAGAGGTAAACATTCTACTTTTTACTTCACTACAATTATCTGACAATATTAGTTACTAGTTACTTTGCAGATACTCCGGGACCAGACCTTGGGACCAGACCCCGGGACTAGACCTCGGGACCAGACCCCGGGACCAGACCTCAGGACCAGACCCCGGGACCAGACCCCGGGACCAGACCCCGGGACTGACCCCGAGACCAGACCCCGGGACCAGACCTCGAGACCAGACCTCGGGACCAGACCTCGGGACTGACCCCGGGACCAGACCTCGGGACCAGACTCCGGGACCAGACCCCGGGACCAGACCCCGGGACCAGACCTCGGGACCAGACCTCGGGACTGACCCCGGGACCAGACCTCGGGACCAGACCTCGGGACCAGACCTCGGGACTGACCCCGGGACCAGACCTCGGGACCAGACCCCGGGACCAGACCCCGGGACCAGACCTCGGGACCAGACCTCTGGACTGACCCCGGGAACAGACCTCGGGACCAGACCTCGGGACTGACCCCGGGACCAGACCTCGGGACTGACCTCGGGATTGACCTCGGGACCTGACCTCGGGACCAGACCTCGGGATTGATCCCGGGACCAGACATCGGGACCAGACCCCGGGTCTGACCCCAGGACTGACCCTGGGACCAGACCCCGGGATCAGACCTCGGGACCAGACCTCGGGATTGATCCCGGGACCAGACATCGGGACCAGACCCCGGGACCAGACCCCGGGACCAGACATCGAACTGACCGACTTCAGTCCTACCTGACTCGACGTCCAGCGAGTGCTTGTCAATGGACAGGTTCATGGTCTGGTAAGCGGTGTTGGCGAAGTCCTCCAGGATGAGGTAGACCACGTTGTCGACCCCTCTGGGAACTGGCTTACCGAACCTCATCCTGCTGTTCACCACGATGCTGCCGTTCCTGAAGTTGAGGATCTCCAGGTTCTGGAAGTTGTTCAGGTTGGTCTGAAGGTACGGGACCAGCTGCAAGGTGAAGACGAAGACACACGTGAAGAACGTAACACAAGAATCTAGAAGGTTTTATTCTCCAGAGTCTTTGAGTTCTCACCAGTTCTAGGAAGCGTTGCTCCAAGGCCTTGTACTCAGGGGAGCTCTTGTTGAAGAGGTCCAAGGAGAATGCCATGTTGGTCACCCTGAGCCTGAAGAACACCGTCAGGGCCTTGCCGGGTCGGGTCGGCAATGCGAAGGCGTCCAGGTCTGAACCCTGAGCCCCACTGTAGAAGCCGCTGCTGTCACCTTCAACTGCCACACCGCCATACGGGAACACATCGAAGCTGACGTCGATGCTCGGCACCTCAGAAAAATCTAAGGGTTGCATCTCGGTCGCGGCGGGGGTGATGTTGTTGACTTCCTGAAGCAAGGAAGTTTGGAGGGTAACACTACCTGATTCACTCTCTGAAGCATTCGTCAAGGTGGTTAACAAGTCTCCTGGCGATGCTTCTACGGCATCCGTTGAAGCACCTTCTGTTTTGTCCACAACCACCACCGATGGCTTCAAATGAGGAACAGCTGAAGTCGGATTCATTGGAACTTCGTCAACGTCTTCATGGTTCATGTGCTCATGGTCAACCGGTTCCTCGTCATCCGGCGCCGAATCCGACACTCGAGTGAATGGTGATTCCTTCTCAGGCGAGAGAGCGATGCTTCTGCTGTGGTCTGGACTTACAGAAGAAGTGAGGACCGGAGCGGCAGTCGTCGTGGTGACAACCATGACTTCATCCACAACCAGATCCTCGTCTTGGATACCAACCGCCAGCGTCGTCGTTATCATAGGATCGGTGACGCCGATGATGTGTTGCTCATCTAAAATTTCTACCTCATCGTGGTCTTCGGTTTCTGGCGGCAGCAATTTAGGATTTTCCGTGAATATCTTAAGTTCTGGCGATTCTACGGTGATCGTATCAAGGCTGGATTCTTTGACTGTGACTGCCTGGACTTCTACAAACGTAGGTGACGCTTCGGTAGAGGAAGTGTCAGTGTCAGGGACTTCAGGTGCTTCAGGCGCAACAATAACTTCAACCTCCTCCTTCTCGGGTACATATTCTTCTGATTCAGACCCAACGGTAGCCACTGGAAGCTCTATTGCTGCATCAGTAGTTACTTCCACATCTTCAGCGGTTTCTGGAAGCCTGACTGCGGAATCAGTTGGCCCTGCAAAAACAGGGGCCTCGCGAGTCCTAGCTTCAGGTTCAGGAGGATCTGTGACTGGCGCCGTGAGGGTATGTGGTCCGGTCAAGGAGTCATCGTCATAGATGCCGGATGCCTCCACTGTTTGCACTGAAAGTTCAACAGTCAAGGTTCTTTCGGGCGAGAATACAGGTGCTCCGGTGGTGGTTGAGTAACGAGGGTCTGTACTGATGTGCTGCGTAACTAAAACCTGGTCCAAGAAAGGTTCCTCAATGCCTCCATCCAGCACTGATTTTTCAAAAGCAGGAACTGTTGTTGTCTGCAAAGGGGAAGCATTGGTGAACTCCATCGCAATTACGTCCTCTTTGTCAGTGGTTGGCGACTCAACGGTGAAAGCCTCCTCGTCTTCATCTTCGTCCTCGGTCTCCTCCAGGTCAGGCGGCGGTAGCACCTCCAGGCTGCCGTCCCCTTCCTCGTAGAAGCTAGTCTCGTAAGAGGATGTCGCCGGCTGCCAGGCCCAGAGATCGTCACCCTGGCCGTCTCCAGAGAAACCAGAGCCAGATCCTCCGTCCAGCGTGGCCTCAGAGCCTGTTTGTGGTTTCACCGGCGGTGGAGGGGCGACGGCTGCAGAGGAGCCTCCGGGACCAACCGCAAGGTCCTCTCGGGGGTCGTCACCGGCGGCAGGAGCATTACTTTCAAGGAATCCCTCATCTTCAATATCTGTAAGCCAGAAAAGCACACGGAGAGTTTTTATGAAAAGGTGTTAAGTGGACTTTGAGTTCCATCATCGGTCAAGTCAGTTAGTCTCTGATTGGGTTGACCATCTTTAATGAACGTTAGCTCACTCTCTCTCCCGATGGTCTTCTTGGGGAAATCGGCGGCGGGTGTCGGAATCGTGATGTCGTCGAACATGAAGACGTCGTTCTCGCTCACCACCTCAACCTGGGGGACTTTCCACTCGTCGAAGGGGTCGAACAGGAAGTCGTCTTTGTTGAGGAAGATGTTGCTTTCCACCTCGTGGATCGGAGCGTCGGGAGGCTTCTCTGCAGCGAGGATGTTATCCTGAAAGAAGAAGGTTTATTGATGTTTATATGAAGGTGTCTTTAATTCTGTGATCGGTTTCTTCTTCTGGTTCAGTTGAACTCACCATGTTGTCGAAGGCGTCGGACGGTCGGATCGTAGGTTTCACAATCGGTAACAAGTTCTCCGCTGCAGAAAAGAGTCAGTAATTACTTCCTGTATTCTTCGATCTGGGATCAAATACACTTTAAAAAGACTAAAGTTCTCTTTGATCGGCTGATCCAACTGGAACCTTTAACACCATCATCATTTGAAACTTTAAAATACCTCATATTTCTCCTTTTCGGTTTAAAATTAACTTACGTCCTGAAAATACTATTCTATCAAAAACTGGACTTTTCTTTGCAGTACCAAAGGAGCAATACATCTGTATGAATGAGTTGAAATATAAGTTGTAACAAGCGACTAAATGTTGTGTGAATGCAACGTGGTACCGTTCTCCAGCCGCAGAGCGTCCGTCTGCATCGCCAGGCTGCTGTTGCTCAGCAAGTTGTCCTTGTGCAGAGCCTCAGTGATGTAGTTGCGGAAGTCGGTGATGGTGTAGACGACGGTGGGCTGCTCGGCGGCTCCGGGGTAGTTCTTTTCCACCAGGTTGTTCTGCAGAGAGATGAAGTCCAGCGTGTCGTTGGCGATGCCGCTGCTGCTGTCCACCTCCAGGGTGATGGCGTAGTGGACCAGAACCACCAGACCCCTGAGAGGGAACAAGACCAGTTTAAACCAGCGGGATACCTATGGGTCTGAGAAGTGAAGCCAATGATGAAGTGCCTTAAACCTGCATTCTTTCTAATGGTGGTAAGATGGTGACGGCCAAAAACCTAAACGACAAAAAACAAAAACCAAGATGACAATGCCGAAAACCAAGATGACAACGCCGAAAACCAAGATGGTGACGGCCAAAAATCTAAACGACAACGCAAAATTCAAGATGACAACGCCAAAAACCAAGATGACAACGCCGAAAACCAAGATGACAACGCCGAAAACCAAGATGACAACGCCGAAAACCAAGATGGTGACGGCCAAAAATCTAAACGACAACGCAAAATTCAAGATGACAACGCCAAAAACCAAGATGACAACGCCAAAAACCTAAACGACAATGCCAAAAACCAAGATGACAATGCCAGAAACCAAGATGGCGATGACCAAAAACCAAGATGGCGACGACCAAAAACCAAGATAGCAACGGGTAAAAACCAAGATGACAACGCCAAAAACCAATATGGAGAAGGCTAAAAGGCTTCAAAACATCAGTCCACAAAGCAGTGGATGACATCACGGTGACTACGTCCACTTCTTCGGTCTACGGTTTAAACTGAGATGTGTTAGCATTTAGCTCAGAGCGGCGCCCCCCCATCACAGTATTTTATTGTTGTCGGGGTCCAGGTGACCTCCTTTACCCTGCAAACATCTAACCTGACATCACGGCCATCCCATAATCTGACATCTGTTCATCTGTTCACATCTTCCTGACCTCATTTAACGACCATATCTCCTTTCAGCTCGCTGCTTTCTACTACAGCAGAGATCAGGTGAGTTAAAGAGTCTCTCTGGAGGTCGGGGGGGGGGGGGTGGCGAGGTCGTCGTAAACCTCAACGGTAATCTGGCGGCGGCTGCAGGTGGCCAGCAAGCGACTTATCCCACTTAAGAGCTGATTGACTATTGTTAAGGGCATTAAGTATTAGAGCTCTTATTTACTTCAACACAAACACAGAATCCAGGTCGGATAAACTACAATAATAAAGGTAATAATAGAGATGATAAAGGTAATAAAGGTAATAATAGAGATGATAAAGGTAATAATAGAGATAATAAAGGCAATAATAGAGGTAATAAAGGTAATAATAGAGGTAATAAAGGTAATAATAGAGGTAATAATAGAGATGATAAAGGTAATAATAGAGATGATAAAGGTAATAATAGAGGTAATAAAGGTTTAACATGTGGAGATAAAGTAAGTATCAAGTGAATAAAAGAGTAAAGTAGGTTAAACTCACCGCTCCAGGTCCTTCTGAGGTCTGACAACACAAACACAACATCACATAAACACATGAAATAAAGTCTCAGTTTACCATCCATTAAAATACATATGAATATAAATATACATATAAATATAAAAATAAAAATACAAATAAATATAATTATAAATATAAATATAAATATAATTATAAATATAAATATAATTATAAATATAATTATAAATATAAATATAATTATAAATATAAATATAAATATAAATATAAATATAATATTTACCTGAACTCGACCACGTAGACACTCTTGAAGCCCGGCAGCCTGTCGAAGGCGTCTTCGATCTGAATGTTAAAGAGAAGAAAGAATGACTCAAATCAAGTCCTCTCTACTAACACCTGGGATTAAAGGGTTAAAGGTTAGGGGGTTAAAGGTTAGGGTTAAAGGTTAAAGGTTAAAGGTTAGGGGTTTAGGGTTAAAGTCCTCTCTACTAAAACATGTTATTTTGTTTTATTTTCACATATTCTATAACTTCATGAGCAACAGAAACCTACTGAGACATCTGGTTCACATGTTTTTACTAATCATTGTTCGTATATTTGTCAGTAATAATCTTTGGGATATTTTTTGTGTATTTGTTTTAGATGTGTCTGAATGTTTTTCATGTCTGAATGTTTTTCATGTCTGAATGTTTTTCATGTCTGAATGTTTTTCATGTCTGAATGTTTTTCATGCTTGTAGTTTGTAGTTTGCAGAAAGTCGCCTTTACAACGAGATATTATTTAGTTTAGTTTAATGAAGTTTACTGAAGTTAATCTTCAGATATTCGTCCCGTCTGTCTCTACTGTCTCTACTGTCCCGTCTGTCTGAAAGGTAAAAAGACTCTACAGTGTCTCTACTGTCTCTACTGTCTCTCTGCTGTCTCTACTCTGTCTCTACTGTCTCTCTACTGTCTCTACTGTCTCTCTGCTGTCTCTACTGTCTCTCTACTGTCTCTCTGCTGTCTCTACTGTCTCTACTGTCTCTACTGTCCCGTCTATCTGAAAGGTAAAAAGACTCTACAGTGTCTCTACTGTCTCTCAGCTGTCTCTACTCTGTCTCTACTGTCTCTCTACTGTCTCTGCTGTCTCTACTGTCTCTCTGCTGTCTCTACTGTCTCTCTACTGTCTCTCTACTGTCTCTACTGTCTCTCTGCTGTCTCTACTGTCTCTCTACTGTCTCTGCTGTCTCTACTGTCTCTACTCTGTCTCTACTGTCTCTCTGCTGTCTCTCTACTGTCTCTGCTGTCTCTGCTGTCTCTACTGTCTCTACTGTCTCTCTGCTGTCTGAGCCCCGTCATATTCCCTTATTAATGACGCCGCCATTGGAGCCATAAACTGGCCTCCCAGCGTCATGGCGGTGGCTCGGAGCCCGAAGGCGTCTCGGCGGAGCGGGAATACCGGAGGAGGCGACCTCGGCTTTCCTGGCACGCCGTGTTTTTTCCAACATGAGTCACTGTGCTCGTTTTGTGAGAGGAGGTTTCCAGCTCCGCTGGTTCTGCCTCTGGCTCGGCTCGTATGTACATCTATAGATTCTGGCAGCCTCCAGGAAACTGGAGCTTTACAGCGTCAAGACGCTTAGAGCGAGGAGGTCTTTAAACCGGAGCCAGAGTCCTGAAGACCTGAAACCCTGAAGACCTGAAGACCTGAAACCCTGAAGATCTGAAACCTTGAAGACCTGAAACCCTGAAGACCTGAAGAGCTGAAACCCTGAAGACCTGAAGACCTGAAACCCTGAAGACCTGAAGATCTGAAACCCTGAAGACCTGAAACCCTGAAGACCTGAAGACCTGAAACCCTGAAGACCTGAAACCCTGAAGACCTGAAACCCTGAAGACCTGAAGACCTGAAATCCTGAAGACCTGAAACCCTGAAACCCTGAAGACCTGAAGATCTGAAACCCTGAAGACCTGAAGACCTGAAACCCTGAGTCTGCAGTTTGTAGGAAACCACCAGCGAGTAATGAGTTCATTCTGGACGTCAGAGAGATGACTGGCTGATGGATCGACCCACATACTACTACTATACTACTATTATACTCCATATATACCAACATATTACTACTATACTACTACTATACTCCATATATACCCACATACTACTACTATACTACTACTATACTACCACTATACTCCATATATACTACACTCTCTCCTCTAGATCTTCTATATGTTGACAAAGACCTGCTGGCATTGTAGATTTACACAGTGGTTCTCAAAGTGGGGTCCGGGGACCCTCAGGGGTCTGTGGCGACGTTGTTATACGCAATGTTGTTGTACGCGACGTCGTTGTTGTTCGCGACGTTGTTGTACGCGACTTTGTTGTACGCGACCTTGTTGTACGCGACCTTGTTGTACACAACGTTGTTGTTGTACGCAACGTTGTTGTACGCGACGTTGTACACAACGTTGTTGTACGCGACGTTGTTGTACGCGACGTTGTTATACGCAACGTTGTTGTACGCAACGTTGTTTTACGCAACGTTGTTGTACGCAACATTCTTTTAGAAACCTTCGGTAGTAAAGATGTTCGTACCCGGCGGGTGAAGTGTTTGGCGAGCTGCTGGTACTGGAAGCTGCTCGGGTCTCTCAGAGCATCGTTGTAGGTTTCTGCTCTCAGCTTGATGCTCAGCTCCACCACCTGGACCTTCGGAGTCTTCGAGGGCCACAGCAGCGTCTCGTCGATCTCGTTACCGATCTGAACGTACAAGAAAACACAAGTTTAGGGGTTGGTACATCGTATCGGGATCCTATAACTAAACTAGATTCACTTACAGCGTTCTCCTCCTCGAACCCAAAGTCGTTATTTCCCAGGAAGTTGTCCTCTAAGTCATCCGGCCTCTCTGTTGGGTGGGGGAAGTTGCCGTTGTTGTACTCCGGTACATACTTGGTTGTAACCCCTAAAGTGACATCCACAGCAGAAGCCTGCGTCATTTCTGGGGTGACTTCGGCAAAAGACTCGGAGGTGACCTCTACTGGAGCCTCCGTCATGGTTTCTTCTGCTTTAACATCTGGGGAGGTACCCTCAACTTCCTCTGGGACAACCTGGTCCTCACTTGGTCCAGGTGCAACCTCCAGAACCGGCTCGTCGGGAACCCCTGAGGTCGTCTCTGGACGGGCAAGAGTCACAATTTCTGGAGAGGTTTCACTCGGAGCCTCTGGGACTATTTCTTTCTCAGGGAAAGATTCTGGAGCTTCACTTGCAGCCTCAACCACCGGTGTAGTAGTCTTCCTGGTGGGTTCTGGTGGTACTTCTGCCTCAGGCCCTCCTGGAGGTTCCCCGGTTACCTCTGGTTCAGGAGTGTCCTCCACGTCGTCTTCTGGGATGACAACGATATCTGGAGTGATCTCTTCATCAAACTCTGGTGGCGTTGCATCAACAGTGTCTGGGACGACTTCCTCGGCAACACTAACCTCCTCTGGTTCCTCAGAACCCGCTTCGTCTCGATCCTCCAATGGTTCCCCTCCGGCTGCTTCTTGTGAGATATCTACGGATTTTATGGCAAGATCCATTTTATCCTCATCAGTTACTACTTCAGGTTCCGCTTCTTGTGCAGTTCCTCCTGTAGGTTCCTGCTCCTCTGCAATTTCTTCTACGAGTTCTGTTTCTTCAATAGGTTCCACAACTTGGGCTGGTTCTGCTGCAGGTTCCTTCTCCTCTGCAATTTCTTCTACCAGTTTTGCTTCTCTGGTGGGTTCTGTTTCTTCAACAGGTTCCACGACTTGGGCTGGTCCTCCTGTAGGTTCCTTCTCCTCTGCAATTTCTTGTACGAGTTCTGTTTCTTCAACAGGTTCCACGACTTGGGCTGGTCCTCCTGTAGGTTCCTTCTCCTCTGCAATTTCTTGTACGAATTCTGTTTCTTCAACAGGTTCCACGACTTGGGCTGGTTCTCCTGTGGGTTCCGTCTCCTTTGCAATTCCTTCTACGAGTTCTGTTTCTTCTATAGGTTCCACTACTTGTGCTGGTTCTTCTGTGGGTTCCGTTTCCTCTGCAATTTCTTGTACGGGTTCTGCTTCTTGTGCTGGTTCTTCTATGAGTTCTGTTTCTTCTACAGGTTCCACTACTTGTGTTGGTTCTCCTGTGGGTTCTTTCTCCTCTGCAATTTCTTCTACAAGTTCTGCTTCTTGCGTTGGTTCCACTACTTGTGGTGGTTCTCCTGTGGGTTCCTTCTCCTCTGCAATTTCTTCTACAAGTTCTGCTTCTTGCGTTGGTTCCACTACTTGTGCTGGTTCTCCTTTGGGTTCCTTCTCCTCTGCAATTTCTTCTACTAGTTCTGCTTCTTTTACTGGTTCTTTGGTGGGTTCTGTCTCTTCTGCTGTCTCTTCTACAGGTTCCACAACTTGTGCTGGTTCTCTTGTGGGTTTTGTCGCTTCAGCAGGTTCTGCTTCCTTTGCAGCACCTCCTGTAGGTTCTACTACTTCTACAGATTCTTGAACAGGTTCTGGTTCTTGTACAGTTTTTACTATAGGTTCTGCTTCTTTTGCAGCATCCCCTGAAGGTTCTACTGTTTCTACAGTTTCTTGAACAGGTTCTGGTTCTTGCACTTTTTCTTCTGTAGGTTCTGCTTCTTTTGCAGCACCTCCTGTAGGTTTTACTATTTCTACAGTTTCTTCTGTAGGTTCTGCTTCTTTTGCAGTACCTCCTGTAGGTTCTACTACTTCTTCAGTTTCTTGAACAGGTTCTGGTTCTTGCACAGTTTCTTCTGTAGGTTCTGCTTCTTTTGTGGCACCTCCTGTAGGTTCTACTATTTCCACAGTTTCTTCTGTAGGTTCTGCTTCTTTTGCAGCACCTCTTGTAGGTTCTACTACTTCTTCAGTTTCTTGAACAGGTTCTGGTTCTTGCACAGTTTCTCCTGTAGGTTCTACTACAGGTTCTGCTTCTTTTGCAGCATCTCCTGTAGGTTCTACTTCTTCAGTTTCTTGAACAGGTTCTGCTTCAGGTTCTGCTTCTTTTGCAGCATCTCCTGTAGGTTCTACTACTTCTTCAGTTTCTTGAACAGGTTCTGGTTCTTGCACAGTTTCTCCTGTAGGTTCTACTACAGGTTCTGCTTCTTTTGCAGCATCTCCTGTAGGTTCTACTTCTTTAGTTTCTTGAACAGGTTCTGCTTCTTGTGCAAATTCAATAACACCTGTTCCTTCTTTCACTACAGGTTCTGTGGGTTCCTCTGGTGTTTCTTCACCTTCAATTGTTCCTTCTCCTACTGTCTCTACTGGCCGTTCTTCAATGATTGCTGTTTCTATTGTAGCTTCAGCTGGTTCTTCTTCTACTGTGACACGTACCGAAGGTTCTACTGTATCCTGTACGGTAACGGTTGCCTCCACTGTAGTGTTTGGTGGAACCTCCTCAGTGTCATCGGAGGTGTCTTCATCCTGGTCATCTTGTAAGATCACTACGGCTGGCTCGGTCAGGGTTGGTTTGCCGCCTGGCGCTTTACTAACTTCTACTGCTATCTCGTCTGTTGTGGTCCGGACGGACGACTGGGAAGGAACCGAGACAGATTCTTGTTCTGGGATCCGGTCGGAGGTCTGGGAAGGAACAGAGACAGATTCTTGTTCTGGAGTCACTTTAATAAATACTTCTGCTTCTTCTTCTGGATCTGTTATCAAAAATACAGTTGGAGTTGCATCGGTGCTGACCTGAACTTCTACAGCGGCCTCTGAAGGATGTTCTACAGGTGGTTTCAGTATGTCATCTTCAGGTTCCTCAGGAATTGCCACCTCAACTAATTCTGGTGCATCTGGTACAGTTTCCTCAACCTCATCAGTCAAGGCTTCGTCTGGGGTGAAATCCAAAGAACTATCTGGAGCTTCTTGAACTTCTGGGCCCACAACGACGTTGGAGGTTATCTCAGGTGTCTGCTCGGGTAGGCCTTCTGACGGAGCCAGGGCCCCGGGCTCCGAGGGTACTTCCTGTCCTAATTCTTCCAGTGTGGCCGGTACCGTAGTGGGTTTTGTGTAAAACCCAACAGTAGCTTCTGTGGGGACCACTTCAGCCATGATCTCTGAGGGTGGCTCCTCACCTTCTGGGGTGACATCAGGTACATCCACATCTTCCACTACATCCTCCTCTTCTGTTGGGTCTTCCTCAACAATCCCAGCAAAGGGCTTGTGGGTAACAGAGTCAGCGACCTCCACCTCTACCGTATCCTCCGCAATGTCCTCAACGTCCTGGACGTCTTCAGTGTCTTCTGGCATGGCAGCGATCGCAGGCTCAGAGGTCCTGGTTCTGGATGTTGCAGCGTCTTGAACCGACCATTTGGTTGCAGAAGGTGGAGCGGTCCAAGCAGTGAACTCGAAGCCCGGTGGAAGGTCATCGTGGTCAGCTGTGTCCGAGCCGATGAAGATGACGTCTGTAAAATGACAATATAGATATAAATTAGGACGATGGGAAGAGAGTTGTCCTGACTCTGCTTCTACGACACTTTGACATTACTTAAAAGTGTTGAATCTGTTTCAGAGTCAGGTGACCTTTGGTTCCTCGTTGGCGCCGATACAAACCAGTCCAACCCCTTTCAGCTGTGATCTCACTAACCCTGATACCTGTCCAGCAGTAACCCTCCACTGACCAGCCTGCTGCTGCCTGTAAATAGGCTTACAGGTCTATTCTGGGACCGGACCGTGTGACGGGAATCTGGAGCTGAGGTGGGTGTAAGCTGGAGACAGACTTCTAAACCTGGACGGACCTTTAGGGTGGTTGTTTTCCACCGAGAGGTCAGCGGAGACTTTCTACGGGTCACCAGTAAGACGCCGTTAACCAGCTGCTGCTCCGATACCTCCAGACTCAACTTTTACTGTTCTGGCTCCAGTCCAGGTTCTGGCTCTAGTCCAGGTTCTGGCTCTGGTCCAGGTTCTGGCTCTAGTTTAGGTTCTGGCTCCAGTCCAGGTTCTGGCTCTAGTCCAGGTTCTGGCTCTAGTCCAGGTTCTGGCTCTAGTTTAGGTTCATATATATATATATATATATATATATATATTTATATGCAATGAATGAATGAATGAATCTAGTGATGCACCGATACCAGTATCGGGTCCGATACTGTGCTCATGAACTCGCAAAACGTCTCCGATACCCCTTTACGGCAGCGTGACGTTAACCTCTCGTCACCGTCTTTCGGGTCCTCATGCTCCACCCCCCCGACAGTGCAGCCGAGACGGGCCGGTGGTGCACCCGACCCCGCTTGGCCGGGATCCCACCTCAGTTTGTGCTGGCCCTCACTTTCATTGCTCCACGGGGTTTTGCTGTCACCCTCTGACTCACGCGTGCGTTAGACTCCTTGGTCCGTGTTTCAAGACGGGTCGGGTGGGTTGCCGACATCGCTGCAGACCTCTGGAGCCTTTTACGTGGGCCGAGCCCCGATCTGTAAGTACTTGTACTCGGTCTGAAAAAAGTGGTATTGGTGCATCCCTAAATGAATGAGTGAATGAGTGTGTGAATGAATGAGTGAATGAGTGAATGAGTGAATGAATGAATGAGTGAGTGAATGCTTGGTGTGTGTTCACTGTGTTAATCAGAGCTCGGGGAGGTCAGCCCCAGGTGAGTGTTTATTTATTTACCTGCTGGTCTCAGTGATCCGGCCGTCTGGACGCTGGACGTTGATTCAGAGCTGCAGGACAAAGAGACAGAAAACAAGAGGACAGTTAGACACCAACACCGTCTCTGTCAAACTGAGACAGAATACATCTAGAATATAGAGCAGAAGCAGATGTTTAAAGCAGATGTTTAAAGCAGATGTTTAAAGGGGAGTTTTCACCTATTTTAAGATGTTTAACATCTGTGAGGTCTTAAAATAGTTGGTGTTCCCCTTAACATTCATTAAAGAGCAGCACGGCCGGGCCGCAGCAGCACGGCCGGGCCGCCGCAGCACACACAGCTTTTTAGGGTTATTAAAGTAGTCCAGGTGTTCTTAACGTAGTCCAGGTGTTTAGGGTTATTAAAGTAGTCCAGGTGTTCGTAACATAGTCCAGGTGTTTAGGGTTATTAAAGTAGCCCAGGTGTTCTTAATGTAGTCCAGGTGTTTAGGGTTATTAAAGTAGTCCAGGTGTTCGTAACGTAGTCCAGGTGTTTAGGGTTATTAAAGTAGCCCAGGTGTTCTTAACGTAGTCCAGGTGTTTAGGGTTATTAAAGTAGTCCAGGTGTTCGTAACGTAGTCCAGGTGTTTAGGGTTATTAAAGTAGCCCAAGTGTTCTTAACGTAGTCCAGGTGTTTAGGGTTATTAAAGTAGTCCAGGTGTTTAGGGTTATTAAAGTAGTCCAGGTGTTCGTAACGTAGTCCAGGTGTTTAGGGTTATTAAAGTAGTCCAGGTGTTCGTAACGTAGTCCAGGTGTTTAGGGTTATTAAAGTAGCCCAGGTGTTCTTAACGTAGTGCAGGTGTTTAGGGTTATTAAAGTAGTCCAGGTGTTCGTAACGTAGTCCAGGTGTTTAGGGTTATTAAAGTAGTCCAGGTGTTCGTAACGTAGTCCAGGTGTTTAGGGTTATTAAAGTAGTCCAGGTGTTCGTAACGTAGTCCAGGTGTTTAGGGTTATTAAAGTAGTCCAGGTGTTCTTAAAGTAGCCCAGTTTAAAGCTAGACAGGTGTTTAGGTGGCCTACCTGCATGGAGGAGGACCTGGTGTGATGGTTACACTGCAGCAGGTGATGAAACACAGCACAGGTGTCAATACACAACCACGTTCACATTCACACCTTTCATTAATAACCTGGTCTGGTTCCACCACCAGATCAGGTGACTCATAAACTCACCTGTTCATCGCCGCCGCCGCCAGAGCAACCCTCTGAAACAAAGACACACATCATCACTTTATATTTAGTAGTACTATATATAGTACTGTGTGTAACGTGCAGTAGTGAAGTACCTGGTAGAGATAGTACTGTGTGTAACGTGCAGTAGTGGAGTACCTGGTAGAGATAGTACTGTGTGTATTGTGCAGTAGTGGAGTACCTGGTAGAGATAGTACTGTGTGTATTGTGCAGTAGTGAAGTACCTGGTAGAGATAGTACTGTGTGTAAAGTACTCTAAAGACATTAAAGTACTCACGGTCCTGATGAGGTCTGTGTGCTCCTCTGATTGGCTGAAGAAGCTGCCGATGTCCATGACGCTGAGCGATCCATCCATGCAGCGACCGACCCAGTCCTGGTACTCGTCCCGCTCCGGCAACCGGTCCCAGAAGATCTTAAAGGCCTCCCACACCGTCTCCTGGCACACTGAAACATGTATGTTATATTCAACACATTACATACTGAAACATACTAACTTTTTCATAGTTTGTCATGATGCTATTCTTAGTTTATCAGTTTTTCTTAGTTTGTCATGATGCTATTCTTAGTTTATCACGTAGTTTTTCTTAGTTCATCATGTTGTTTTTCTTAGTTTATCACAGTTTTTCTTAGTTTGTCACATAGTTTTTCTTAATTCATCACAGTTTTTCTTAGTTTATCACAGTTTTTCTTAGTTTATCAGTTTTTCTTAGTTTATCAGTTTTTCTTAGTTTATCACGTCGTTTTTCTTAGTTTATCAGTTTTTCTTAGTTTATCACGTCATTTTTCTTAGTTTATCACAGTTTTTCTTAGTTTATCACGTCGTTTTTCTTAGTTTATCGTGTTGTTTTTCTTAGTTTATCACAGTTTTTCTTAGTTTATCACGTCGTTGTTCATCGTGTTGTTTTTCTTAGTTTATCACATAGTTTTTCTTAGTTTGTCATGATGCTATTCTTAGTTTATTGCGTATTTTTTCTTAGTTTATCATGTAGTTTTTCATAGTTCATCGTGTTGTTTTTCTTAGTTTATCATATTGAACGCCAGACTACGTGACTTGTAGAAGAACGTGTTTTTACAAGTCATCTAGCTCTGCGTGACCTCTGACCTCTCTGGGATTGGCTGCCTTTAATGACCGTAGACTCTGAGGTTAAGCTTGTAAGTCAGTTTGGATAAGAGCTTAGGTGAAACACCTCAAGTGTTAAAAGAGGAAAAAGAGAGTTTTGTAGACAGGAACCAGAACCAGTATCCAGAACCAGTATCCAGAACCAGTATCTAGAACCAAGACTCGGTAGGACGTACCTCTGAGGTGGAAGTAGTTCAGGTGGTTGGCGACGGCCTCGTCCAGCGTCTCTTGACTGCAAAGTTTGACTCCGCTGGGAAACAAGATATTCCTTTTTCTCCGAGTCAGAGCGGCGTGTCGTCTGTATAGAAGCTGATCTGAGTCCACCGCCGGGTCGCCCAAATATCCACCGCGCACCGCCGGGTCATCAGGTGCATCTGCAGGCGTCCGGAAACCAGAACACTCAGCGATGGGAAGTAACCAAGCACATGTAGTCTAGGATACTACTATCTACTACTACTACTGCTACTGCTGCTACTACTGCTACTACGACTACTACGACTACTACTGCTACTACTACTACTGCTGCTGCTGCTGCTGCTACTGCTACTACGACTACTACTACTACTGCTGCTGCTACTGCTGCTACTGCTACTACTACTACTGCTGCTGCTACTGCTGCTACTGCTACTACTACTACTACTACTGCTGCTGCTACTGCTGCTGCTTCTGCTACTGATACTGCTACTACTACTAACACGTTTTACTGCACTACATTTATCCGACAGCTGTAGTTACTTCACAGCTTTAACTGCATGAAGCTGAGAATACTTGTGTACTTTTACTTGAGTAAAGGACCTGAATACTTCAATAAGTATAATACTAATAAAAAGTATTTGTAGTACTACTAACCTGTCTCGGTGTAGATGCGTCCTGACAGCAGCACCGCGGCGAGCGTCCACAGAACCAGCGTCCCGGTCTTTCCTGCCATGTCTCAGCAGAACTAAAGGAAATCCAGGAGGACTCTACGTCTTAGAGTCCACGTCCTCAGCTCATCGGTCTCAGATCTGAAGGAAGTCCAGGAGGACTCTGAGTCTGAAGGAAGTCCAGGTGGACTCTGAGTCTGAAGGACGTCCAGGAGGACTCTGAGTCTGAAGGAAGTCCAGGTGGACTCTACGACTTAAGTCCACGTCCTCATCTCATCGGTCCCAGACTCGTCCATCAACCAGGTCCAGCAGAACAGGAAGCTGGTCCATCCACCGGGTCCAGTAGGACAGGAAGCTGAGTGCGTGGAGGTTGAGGACGGTCTGGCGTCTCCGGGCTGCTCGCTGCTGTCAGCTGAGCAGACGGGAGGTTTCTGGTGTAATCCTATTAGTTAAGCTGCTGGACTGGATGAGTGTCAGAGCCGCTGCGCTGCAACAGGAAGTCATTACATCAAACGAACTGTATACTAAACATTACAACTACACCGTCGCCTCGCAGCCAGAGGGTCACAGGTTCAAATCCCGCCTGGGGGCCTTCTGTGTGGCGTTAGCATGTTCTCCCCGTTAGCATGGGTCTACTCCGGGTTCTCAGGTTTCCTCCCACAGTCCAAAGACATGCAGGTTGGAGTGGGTTTACCTGCATGTCTTTGGACTGGGGGAGGAAACTGGAGCACCCGGAGTAAACCCACGCAGACTTGCATGTCTTTGGACTGTGGGAGGAAACTGGAGCACCCGGAGTAAACCCACGCAGACTTGCATGTCTTTGGACTGTGGGCGGAAACTGGAGCACCCGGAGTAAACCCACGCAGACTTGCATGTCTTTGGACTGTGGGAGGAAACTGGAGCATCCGGAGTAAACCCACGCAGACTTGCATGTCTTTGGACTGTGGGAGGAAACTGGAACACCCGGAGTAAACCCAAGCAGACTTGCATGTCTTTGGATTGTGGGAGGAAACTGGAGCACCCGGAGTAAACCCAAGCAGACCTGCATGTCTTTGGACTGTGGGAGGAAGCCGGTGCACCCGGAGTAAACCCACGCCGACCTGCATGTCTTTAGACTGCAGGTCGGCGTGGGTTTACTCTGGGTGCACTGGGTTCCTCCCACAGAGATCCAGTCAGAATGTGTCCAGGTTGCCGGTCCGAGGCGGTGAGTGGTTCCTCGGCCAGGTGGTCGTTACGGCAGACTGATCCGTGGATTAGCTCAATATGCCGAGAGGTCACTCTGAGCATTAGAAGGTCAAAGGTCACCGTGGAGCGCCGCTTTCCCCCCCGCTTGTTTTCACTAAACCGGGTTAGACTCTGATCCTAATCCAGCTCAACCAGTTCAGAGAGTAAATAAACAGGATGGAGTCCTTCAGACAGGACCTGGACTCTAGAACTAGACCTGTCTTGGTCCTGGTCCTGGTCCAGACTACTGTGACCCCCCCGCTGATTCACCGTCAACAATAGCAGACATCTTTTATTGGATAACGGGAGGAAACAACGAGGTAGAACCTTCTCTCACTCCAGAACCAGACCAGAGAACCAGGATCAGAGAACCAGGACCAGAGAACCAGGACCAGAGAACCAGAACCAGAGAACCAGGACCAGAGAATCAGGATCAGAGAACCAGAACCAGAGAACCAGGACCAGAGAACCAGGATCAGAGAACCAGAACCAGAGAACCAGGACCAGAGAACCAGGACCAGAGAACCAGAACCAGAGAACCAGGATCAGAGAACCAGGACCAGAGAACCAGAACCAGAGAACCAGGACCAGAGAACCAGGAGCAGAGAACCAGGATCAGGTTTCAGTCTTCAGGACTCTTCAGGATTAGTTTTGGGTGGAGCTCCATGGATCTGATTCGGTCTAATCTGGACCTCCCGTTGCTCAGATTAGTCTCCTCTACGGCCGCCGAGGCAAAACATCAACTCTCCACTATCTAGTAGCACGCCAGGGTCCTCCCCCCCCCCACCCCCCCGGCCCGCCCCCCCAAGTCTGATCCAGATAACGAGCTGGAAGCTGATTGGTCCTCAGCAGGGAGTGGGGGGGGGGGGGGGGGGGGGGGACGCTACGCTAAAACCCCCAGATTACCAAACACACACATTACAGACTTAAACTTATTACTAATAAAGAAGAGAAGACAAAATAAACGACAATACATATATAAACATTACATATATACATATTATATATTTATTATTTATAATATATATTTATATATAGATACTGATAAAAGAGAGAAAGGCATGATGGGTAGAAACACACACTGATAGTAACCCTGTGACCTCGGCTGACATCACTGATCCATCAACACTGATCACTCATTAATCAGGAAGTCAGCAGGCCAAAGGGCCCCTTCTTCTGGAATAACCTCCCTATAGACATCAGACTGGTGTTCATAGGGAGGTTATTCCTTCTTAACGAGCCCCCTTCTTCTGGAATAACCTCCCTATAGACATCAGACTGGTGTTCATAGGGAGGTTATTCCTTCTTAACGAGCCCCCTTCTTCTGGAATAACCTCCCTATAGACATCAGACTGGTGTTCATAGGGAGGTTATTCTTTCTTATCGAGCCCCCTTCTTCTGGAATAACCTCCCTATAGACATCAGACTGGTGTTCATAGGGAGGTTATTCCTTCTTAACGAGCCCCCTTCCTCAGTATACATGAAACAAAAACTAAACATTTAAATATTGTTTAAAATAGTTTTTATTAAAGCAGCATTTTAAATCCTTCGACATCAAAGTATGAACATTTTAACAACATAGAAAAAATATAAATAATTTATTGCACAGGTGAGTTAACGGCTCGGTTTGGGTTTTTTGGTCATCTTTCGTGGTTTCAGTTTCCTCCGTTCTGACTCTGGTGCATCCTCATGATCAGAGATCGGATCTCCTCGCGCTTCTGTCGCACCCGTTGCCGCGAGAACCAGCTGTCCAGCCGTAACGGGAGGTCAAAGTTCACCACGGGATTCTGGGGAGCCAATCAGAGAGCTCCATTTAGTCGGACGGCTTTAAAATATGAAACGTCCCGTCGCTACGACAACGACAACAAAATGATGGCAGCTTCTGAGGTTGAGATGTTAAACATTGAAACATGTGGTGTTTAAATGGAGAAGACTTCTGGTGATATTATATATATATATCGATATATATCGATATATATAAATATGTACTGATGAGCAGCATCGTGTGTTTGAGTACCTGCAGGAAGCTCTCGGCGTACTGCAGCAGGTACAGTCCACAGTCGCTGCTGTTGTTCTGCTGAGGGACTCGACAGTTGGAGCTCCTCATGCTGTCCGACGTGAAGAGACGAGGCGTCCCCCTCCGGACCTCCCACTCCACCTGCAGGTACCTAAAGACCACCAGGCAGTAATCTATTACTCTGAGTGCACACTAGTTGAGTCAGAAAGTAGTGTTTGTGGTAGAACTCACTCTCTGAGGAGTCTGCAGACGTTGTCGTGGTACGACAGCTTCAGAGAGTCCATGACGATGATGCACGGCCTGAAAACCACCAACAGATCAGCTCCTCCTCCTCAGATTCAAGAGTCTATGGTTCCCAAACTAACTTCAATCACACTAGACTCACCTCTTTAACACTGTGTCCCTCTGCCAGCTCTGCTCCGTGCACTCCTACAACACAAATACACATTATACAGATTATATAGATTCTATAGAGAGAACTACCTCAACAGATAACAAAGTGACCCGTTGAGCTTCAGATATGAAACACATGTGATATAATAGAGTGAATATTTACTGGAGGCCGCTGTGACCTCAGGCTGAAGGAGGACGGTTTACCTGCAGATCGCTCTGATCCACCTGAGACACAAACAACATCCTGCAATCTCTCTTTCACAATAAAAGCCCTGCACTGCTGCAGAGCTTTTAATGTGAAGCAGCCAGTAGATGAGAGTAGATCAGTTACACACTCAGTGGTCAATAAAGACAGAAGAGGACGTTTAACTAGTGCTAAACATCAGTGACGCTGTCAGAGAGACGTTCACCTGAGCAGGTGAATCAGGAGATGAAGAGCAGCTCACCTGTTGGACTGGAGAACTTCTGGTACTGGACCTCCTCCAGACCCGGGAAACAAACCAGCACCAGGAACCAGTGAGCTCTGTTCAACATATTATAGAACCTATTAGAACATCAGGTCATCACTAGAAGACTTTTAATGTGAAACAGCAGCAGGAACCGGTGGAGCAGCTGATCTGCAGCCGATCCGGTAAAGTCATTGAACCAGAGGAGACGTGAGTCGGCTGCTCTGTGACCCGATGATGAGGTGATTCTATTAAAGCAGAATTACAGACGTTTCACTCAAACTCAGGTCAAACCTACAAACTGACGTCTTCACATCTGGGACGGCGAGCTGAGAGTGTTTTTATTCTGGGTCGGTCTCAGAGGGTTAAAGACTTAAAGACGTGTTCTTACTCTTGATTGACTGGAACCAACAGGAAGTCTTTGGTGAAAATGTCGACGTGGCGCGTCCACGTCTTCACCCTCTGATGCCTCACGTGACGATCTCTGAGAAAACAAAACGGACGAATGAGACGGACAATAATTCTTTACTCTACTTATATCAACACTTTGTGTTCTGTGAATTAACTTCTTTACATTCTTAAAACTGATATAAATATATATATATATATATAAGAGCGTATCGTCTGCGTAAAGTCAGAGCTTTTCCGCTTTGTCTCAGGAAGTCAGCAGACCAAAAGAACTTTTCTTATTGAGCCCCCTTCCTCTGGAATAACCTCCCTATAGACATCAGACAGTCTGATTCTGTGGAGGTCTTTAAATCTAAACTCAAAACCTCCCGTTTGTCCCTTCCTCTGGAATAACTTCCCTATAGACATCAGACAGTCTGATTCTGTGGAGGTCTTTAAGTCTAAACTCAAAACCTCCCGTCTGTCCCTTCCTCTGGAATAACCTCCCTATAGACATCAGACAGTCTGATTCTGTGGAGGTCTTTAAATCTAAACTCAAAACCTCCCGTCTGTCCCTTCCTCTGGAATAACCTCCCTATGGACATCAGACAGTCTGATTCTTAGTCTAATGATATGTTTCTCTTTAGTTGGTACTCTTACGGGACAGAGGGGGCGTCGTCCTCGCCGGCGGCTCGCCGTCTGCTCAGCTGTTTGTAGAAGAAGCTGCTGAAGACGTGACACCTGTTGGCCACCGAGCCCCCGACCCCCTCCAGGAGGAGGAACCTGCAGGAGGAGGACTAAGATCAGGACCAGGACCCGGAACGCTTCAAAAGGGTTTAGAATATGTCAACAGAACTTTGTTTTGTGGTCTCCAGACTGACTTCAGGTAGAAGTCGATGATGACGTCGTTGAGGAACTCGCCGTCACCAAGACAGGCCAGGTCCTCCTTCGCCACCGTGATCCGGCCTTTACAGGGCGCCGCCGGGTACTGGATCAACCTGAAGACCACATACAGAGGGTTCAGGACCTGGTCCAGGTTTAACAGTCTGACCTGGTCCAGGTCTACAGTCTGACCTGGTCCAGGTCTACAGTCAGACCTGGTCCAGGTTTACAGTCTCACCTGGTCCAGGTTTAACAGTCTGACCTGGTCCAGGTCTACAGTCTGACCTGGTCCAGGTTTACAGTCTCACCTAGTCCAGGTTTAACAGTCTCACCTGGTCCAGGTCTACAGTTAGACCTGATCCAGGTCTACAGTCAGACCTGGTCCAGGTTTACAGTCTCACCTGGTCCAGGTTTAACAGTCTAACCTGGTCCAGGTCTACAGTTAGACCTGGTCCAGGATGTGGTACCTGGTGGGAAGCTGCTGCCGACCAGAAGAGTTCAGGTTGGTCTTGGTCTTCTGGATGGTTCTCGTCTGAAAGAGAAGAATTAGGTTTTGATGTTTCAGCTCAGACAGGAAGAGGAGGAGGAGGAGGAGGAAGAGGAGGAGGAGGAGGAGGAAGACGAAGAGGAGGAGGAGGAGGAGGAAGAGGAAGAGGAGGAGGAAGAGGAAGAGGAGGAGGAGGAAGAGGAGGAGGAAGTGGAGGAAGAGGAGGAGGTGGAGGAGGACGAGGAGGAGGAGGAAGACGAGGAGGAGGAGGAGGAAGACGAGGAAGAGGAAGAGGAAGAGGAAGAGGAAGAGGAAGAGGAGGAGGAGGAGGAGGAGGAGTCTTACAGCAGAGTGTCCCAGCAGTCCGAGGAGGTGCTGGTCCAGAGGAGGAGGACAGCTGTGGAGGAGCAGCAGTCCGTGGGTCCAGTCCAGAGGGGAGGCGGGTCCAGAGGAGGAGCAGCCCCTCCGGTACTCCTCCATGTCCAGGATGGAGTTCAGCAGGGCGGCCTGGAGCTCCTGAAGCTGCTCCTTCAACACCAGCAGGAGGAAGGAGCACGGTGGACCTGAAGGACCAGGAGGACCAGGAGGACCTGAAGGACCAGGAGGACCAGGAGGACACGTTAGTATAACCTCCAGAGACTGGTCCAGTTTACCCAGTTAGCCCGGTCTAGCTGTATATTGGCCCAGTGGTTGCCCAGTTGTTGGCAAGTGGTTGCCCAGTTGCTGAACAGTTGATTCCCAGTGGTTGCCCTATGGTTGCCCAGTGGTTTCCCAGTGGTGGCCTTTTGGTTGCCCAGTGGTTGCCCTATGGTTGCCCAGTGGTTGCCCAGTGGTGGCCTTTTGGTTGCCCAGTGGTTGACCAGTTGATTCCCAGTGGTTGCCCTATGGTTGCCCAGTGGTTGCCTTTTGGTTGCCCAGTGGTTGCCTTTTGGTTGGCCAGTGGTTGCCCAATGGTTGCCCAGTGGTTGCCCAGTGGTGGCCTTTTGGTTGCCCAGTGGTTGCCTTTTGGTTGGCCAGTGGTTGCCCTATAGCTGACCAGTTGTTGCCAAGTAGTTGGCCAGTGGTTGCCCGGTGGTTGACCAGTTGTTGCCCAGTGGTTGCCCTATGGTTGCCCAGTGGTTGCACAGTTGTTGCCCAGATATTGCCCAGTTGCTGCCCAGATATTGCCCAGTTGTTGCCCAGATATTGGCCAGTGGTTGCCCTATGGTTGCCCAGTGGTTGCCCAGTTGTTGCCCAGTGGTTGCCCAGATATTGCCCAGTGTTTGCCCAGATATTGCTCAGTGGTTGCCCAGTTGTTGCCCAGTGGTTGCCCAGATATTGCCCAGTGGTTGCCCAGATATTGCCCAGTGGTTGCCCAGTTGTTGCCCAGTGGTTGCCCAGATATTGCCCAGTGTTTGCCCAGATATTGCTCAGTGGTTGCCCAGTTGTTGCCCAGTGGTTGCCCAGTGGTTGCCCAGATATTGCCCAGTGGTTGCCCAGATATTGCCCAGTGGTTGCCCAGTGGTTGCCCAGTGGTTGCCCAGTGGTTGCCCAGTTGTTGCCCATGCTACAGGACAGAAACATGGAGAGTATTGCTCTCCTCTGTGAAACGTCAACATGTTTCCACCTCAGGACTCGTTGGCAGCCGTCGCTGTTTTCCCCGTTCTGAAGTTCTCAGAGCTGAAATCGGTCCGTGTGGTCGGGCCCTGTGATTGGCCGCTGGGCGCGGAGGGAGCCCCCTGATTGGATGCTTGGTTCCTGCCCAGAGTTGGAGGGGTGCAGAAGTTGTCAAAAGTTAATTTTCCATGAAGCTTCACAGGTCCAGTCAAGCCTTCATTCAGACAATCCCCCATTCAACTGCAGGGAGACGCTGCTGCTGCTGCAGAGATCCTCTCTGTGAGAGGAGGACTCACTACGCCGTGAAAACACACAACAGCCTCCAGTCTGTGTGTGAAGATATTACTCAGATAGATCTGCTGTGTGAAGCTTTTCTTTTGCTCAATAATAAAGTGTTGTTCTGTTTTAGTTTTTCCTTCAGGGTGACATTCATGGTTCAGGGAAACAGCATCAGAGTGAGCTCTCTGTCTGACTGCACCTCTCTGAGTGTGGAAACAGAGTGATGATGGAAACTACATGGAGTGTTTCCTGACTGAGCCAACACACGACTGATCATGTGTTTACACAGCAGCTTGTTTCTGTCCGTGTTCAGGCTGAAACGTGTTAGAAAACTAAATCTAAACTAAAGACCTCCTGTCTGTCCCTTCCTCTGGAATAACCTTCCTGTAGACATCAGACAGTCTGATTCTGTGGAGGTCTTTAAATCTGAACTCAAGACCTCCTGTCTGTCTCTTCCTCTGGAATAACCTCCCCATAGACATCAGACAGTCTGATTCTGTGGAGGTCTTTAAATCTGAACTAAAGACCTCCTGTCTGTCCCTTCCTCTGGAATAACCTCCCTATAGACATCAGACAGTCTGATTCTGTGGAGGTCTTTAAATCTGAACTCAAGACCTCCTGTCTGTCCCTTCCTCTGGAATAACCTCCCCATAGACATCAGACAGTCTGATTCTGTGGAGGTCTTTAAATCTGAACTCAAGACCTCCTGTCTATCCCTTCCTCTGGAATAACCTCCCTATAGACATCAGACAGTCTGATTCTGTGGAGGTCTTTAAATCTGAACTCAAGACCTCCTGTCTGTCCCTTCCTCTGGAATAACCTCCCCATAGACATCAGACAGTCTGATTCTGTGGAGGTCTTTAAATCTAAACTCAAGACCTCCTGTCTATCCCTTCCTCTGGAATAACCTCCATATAGACATCAGACAGTCTGATTCGAGATAGTTTACCTGATGCGGTGGTGGATATCTGGTTGGAGGTCTGGTTGGAGATCTTGATGGAGGTCTGGTTGGAGGTCTGGTTGGAGGTCTGGTTGGAGGTCTGGTTGGAGGTCTGGATGGGGGTCTGGATGAGGGTCTGGGTTGAGGTCTGGATGGAGGACAGCTCCTTCTGCAGTAGGTTGGCCTGAGCGTCAGTCACCCACAGGAAGAGCAGCGAGGGGGCGGGACCTTTCCAACCAGCCAATAGAGTCCCTTCCTGAGCCACGCCCCCGTCCCAGACGCCGTAACCCCGAACCTGAGACGCCACCACGGTGACCTCGCCATCCTCCTCCTCACCTCCTGAGAGAGACGGGCAGTCACAACGGTACGGTACGGTTAACGCCGATACTACGGGACACTTTCACTTTGGTTTTCATCTGATAAAACATCAACACACAATCCTACATGAAAACTAAAACTACCAAAGAGATATGATTATATATTATTATATTATAATATATATTATACTTTATTATTATATTATATATTACTATATTATATTATATATTATTATATTATATATTATTATATTATATTATATATTATTATATTATATATTATATTTTATTATTATATTATATATTATTATATTATATTATATTATATTATACTTTATTATTATATTATATTATATATTATTATATTATATTATATAGTATTATATTATATATTATATTATTATAATATATATTATACTTTATTATTATATTATATATTATTATATTATATTATATATTATTATATTATATTATATATTATTATGTTATATATTATTATATTATATTATATATTATTATATTATATTATAGAATCAAACATTTATCAGACTTTACAAAGAGTTTCAGGACATTTACACGATAAAGTCTAAATATTTTCTGAAATAAAGATATAATGTTTTAAGAAAAATGATTGTAATATTTTGAGAGAAAAGTTGAGATATATTTAGAGAAACATCAGTTTGGGAAAAAGTTTTAATCTCATTAGAAATAATAATATTTAGAGAATAGTCCTTATAGTGAATATTAATATATATATATATATATACACACGTAGGCAAAGTTGTTGGTAACGTTCCGTTAAAGAGAGAAAAACCCACAATAGTCACTGAAATAACTTGAAACTGACAAAAGTAATAATAAATAAAAATTCACTGAAAATGAACTAATGAAAATCAGATATTGTTTTTGAATGATGGTTCAACAGAATCATTTTAAAAAACAAACTGATGAAACTGGCCTGGACAAAAATGATGGTACCCCTAGAAAAGATGTAAAATAATGTGACCATAGGGACATGTTAAACTAAGGTGTGTCCTGTAAATAGCATCACAGGTATCTTCAAACTTGTAATCAGTCAGTCTGCCTATTTAAAGGGTGAAAAGTAGTCACTGTGCTGTTTGGCATCATGGTGTGTACCACACTGAACATGGACCACAGAAAGCTAAGGAGAGAGTTGTCTCAGGAGATCAGAAAGAACATTATAGACCTTCATGTTAAAGGTAAAGGCTATAAGACCATCTCCAAGCAGCTTGATGTTCCTGTGACTACAGCTGCACATATTATTCAGAAGTTTAAGGTCCATGGGACTGTAGCCTACCTCCCTGGACGGGCCGCAAGGGGAAAATTGATGACATATTGAAGAGACGGATAATACGAATGGTAACCAAAGAGCCCAGAACAACTTCCAAAGAGATTAGAGGTGAACTCCAAGGTCAAGGTACATCAGTGTCAGATCACACCATCCGTCACTGTTTGAGCCAAAGTGGACTTAATGGAAGACGACCCAGGATGACACCAAATCATAAAAAGCGAGACTGGAATTTTCCAAAATGCATATTGACAAGCCACAAAGCTTCTGGGAGAATGTCCTTTGGACAGATGAGACAAAACTGGAGCTTTTTGGCAAGTCACATCAGCTCTATGTTCACAGACGCAGAGATGAAGCATCCAAAGAAAAGAACACTGTACCTAATGTGAAACATGGAGGAGGCTCGGTTATGTTATGGGGCTGCTTTGTTGCATCTGGCACAGGGTGTCTTGAATCTGTGCAGGGTACAATGAAATCTCAAGACTATCAAGGCATTCTGGAGTGAAATGTGCTGCCCAGTGTCAGAAAGCTTGGTCTCAGTTGCAGGTCATGGGTCCTCAAACAGGATAATGACCCAAAACACAGCTAAAAACACCCAAGAATGGCTAAGAACAAAACATTGGACTATTCTGAAGTGGCCTTCTATGAGCCCGGATCTAAATCCTATTGAACATCTGTGGAAGGAGCTGAAACATGCAGTCTGGAGAAGGCACCCTTCAAACCTGAGACAGCTGGAGCAGTTTGCTCACGAGGAGTGGGCCAACATACCTGTGGACAGGTGCAGAAGTCTCATTGAGAGTTACAGAAATCACTTGATTGCAGTGATTGCCTCAAAAGGTTGTGCAACAAAATATTAAGTTAAGGGTACCATCATTTTTGTCTAGGCCAGTTTCATTAGTTTGTTTTTTTAAATGATTCTGCTGAACCATAATTCAAAAACAATGTCTGATTTTCATTAGTTCATTTTCAGTGATTTTTTATTTATTATTACTTTTGTCAGTTTCAAGTTATTTCAGTGACCATTGTTGGTTTTTCTCTCTTTAACGGAACGTTACCAACAACTTTGCCTACGTCTGTATATATATATATTAATATATCTATAACAGTGAATAATTATTAAAACCTGAAACTAGTCTAGATTTGAGCGTCTCTGTTGTCCAGCAGAGTTAGTTCAGTAGTTCAGATACTAAATGAAAAGAATTAAAGTATGTTTTTACCTTTCAGAGGAAGAGTGACGCCGTTCTCAGTGATCTACACACAACAACAACAACAACAACAATGTTAAACTAGGCTTCATTAAATTAAGTATTAGAGGCGTACTACTCACCATCATCTTCCCATTGGCGTGGGCGTGCGTCAGGCCGGCGTGCAGCGAGATGAAGTCCAGCTGCAGGAAGGACGGCGGCGGCGGAGGGTCAAACTCGTCTGTTTCACCTGATTGAGCCTGTTGAGCCTGTCAGACAACACACAGGGACACAGTCAACCCTCATTACTTTAATAACTCATGTTACAGCCTCACCTGACCTATAGATCACCTGACCTATAGATCACCTGACCTATAGGTCACCTGATCTATAGATCACCTGACCTATAGGTCACCTGATCTATAGATCACCTGGTTAATAATTAATAACAGATTATGGCTGACAGCTCTCCTACCTGAGTCGGCTCAGACTCCTCAAGCTGATTCTGTGACGTCCTCCTTCCTCCGTCTCCTTCATCCTCACCCTCCTCTTCCTCCTCTTCACTCGACAGCACAACTGAAACACATACATCTCATTTATTATCATTATCATTATTATCAGTATCATTATTATTATTATTATTATTAATATGAATAAACTGACTGGGTTCAGAGTTTTAATATTATTATTATTATTAATATTAAAATGAATAAACTGACTGGGTTCAGAGTGTTTTAATATTATTATTATTATTAATATTAATATGAATAAACTGACTGGGTTCAGAGTGTTTTAATATTATTATTATTATTATTAATATGAATAAACTGACTGGGTTCAGAGTGTTTTAATATTATTAATATTATTATTATTAATAATATGAATAAACTGACTGGGTTCAGAGTGTTTTAATATTAATAATATTATTATTATTATTATTATTAATATGAATATTATTAATATGAATAAACTGACTGGGTTCAGAGTGTTTTAATATTATTATTATTATTATTAATATGAATAAACTGACTCGGTTCAGAGTATTTTAATAATATTATTATTATTAATATGAATAAATTGACTGGGTTCAGAGTGTTTTAATATTATTAATATTATTATTATTACTAATATGAATAAACTGACTGGGTTCAGAGTGTTTTAATATTATTATTATTATTAATATGAATAAACTGACTGGGTTCAGAGTGTTTTAATATTAATAATATTATTATTATTATTAATATGAATATTATTAATATGAATAAACTGACTGGGTTCAGAGTATTTTAATATTATTAATATTATTATTATTAATATGAATAAACTGACTGGGTTCAGAGTGTTTTAATATTATTATTATTATTAATATTAATACACTGACTGGGTTCAGAGTGTTTTAATATTATTATTATTAATATTAATATGAATAAACTGACTGGGTTCAGAGTGTTTTAATATTATTAATATTATTAATATTAATATGAATAAACTGACTGGGTTCAGAGTGTTTTAATATTATTATTATTATTATTATTAATATGAATAAACTGACTGGGTTCAGAGTGTTTTAATATTATTATTATTATTAATATTAATATGAATAAACTGACTGGGTTCAGAGTGTTTTAATATTATTATTATTATTAATATTAATATGAATAAACTGACTGGGTTCAGAGTGTTTTAATATTATTATTATTATTAATATGAATAAACTGACTGGGTTCAGAGTGTTTTAATATTATTATTATTATTATTAATATGAATAAACTGACTGGGTTCAGAGTGTTTTAATATTATTATTATTATTATTAATATGAATAAACTGACTGGGTTCAGAGTGTTTTAATATTATTATTATTATTAATATTAATATGAATAAACTGACTGGGTTCAGAGTGTTTTAATATTATTATTATTATTAATATTAATATGAATAAACTGACTGGGTTCAGAGTGTTTTAATATTATTATTAATATTAATATGAATAAACTGACTGGGTTCAGAGTGTTTTAATATTATTATTAATATTAATATGAATAAACTGACTGGGTTCAGAGTGTTTTAATATTATTAATATTATTATTATTATTAATATGAATAAACTGACTGGGTTCAGAGTGTTTTAATATTATTATTATTATTAATATGAATAAACTGACTGGGTTCAGAGTGTTTTAATATTATTATTATTATTAATATTAATATGAATAAACTGACTGGGTTCAGAGTGTTTTAATATTATTATTAATATTAATATGAATAAACTGACTGGGTTCAGAGTGTTTTAATATTATTAATATTATTATTATTATTAATATGAATAAACTGACTGGGTTCAGAGTGTTTTAATATTATTATTAATATTAATATGAATAAACTGACTGGGTTCAGAGTGTTTTAATATTATTATTAATATTAATATGAATAAACTGACTGGGTTCAGAGTGTTTTAATATTATTATTATTATTATTATTATTAATATGAATAAACTGACTGGGTTCAGAGTGTTTTAATATTATTATTATTATTAATATGAATAAACTGACTGGGTTCAGAGTGTTTTAATATTATTAATATTATTATTATTATTAATATGAATAAACTGACTGGGTTCAGAGTGTTTTAATATTATTATTATTATTAATATGAATAAACTGACTGGGTTCAGAGTGTTTTAATATTATTAATATTATTATTATTATTAATATGAATAAACTGACTGGGTTCAGAGTGTTTTAATATTATTATTAATATTAATATGAATAAACTGACTGGGTTCAGAGTGTTTTAATATTATTATTAATATTAATATGAATAAACTGACTGGGTTCAGAGTGTTTTAATATTATTATTATTATTAATATGAATAAACTGACTGGGTTCAGAGTGTTTTAATATTATTATTATTATTATTAATATGAATAAACTGACTGGGTTCAGAGTGTTTTAATATTATTATTATTATTAATATTAATATGAATAAACTGACTGGGTTCAGAGTGTTTTAATATTATTATTATTATTAATATGAATAAACTGACTGGGTTCAGAGTGTTTTAATATTATTATTATTATTAATATTAATATGAATAAACTGACTGGGTTCAGAGTGTTTTAATATTATTATTATTATTAATATGAATAAACTGACTGGGTTCAGAGTGTTTTAATATTATTAATATTATTAATATGAATAAACTGACTGGGTTCAGAGTGTTTTAATATTATTATTATTATTAATATGAATAAACTGACTGGGTTCAGAGTGTTTTAATATTATTATTATTATTAATATGAATAAACTGACTGGGTTCAGAGTGTTTTAATATTATTATTATTATTAATATGAATAAACTGACTGGGTTCAGAGTGTTTTAATATTATTATTATTATTAATATGAATAAACTGACTGGGTTCAGAGTGTTTTAATATTATTATTAATATTAATATGAATAAACTGACTGGGTTCAGAGTGTTTTAATATTATTATTATTATTAATATGAATAAACTGACTGGGTTCAGAGTGTTTTAATATTATTATTATTATTAATATGAATAAACTGACTGGGTTCAGAGTGTTTTAATATTATTAATATTATTAATATGAATAAACTGACTGGGTTCAGAGTGTTTTAATATTATTATTAATATTAATATGAATAAACTGACTGGGTTCAGAGTGTTTTAATATTATTATTAATATTAATATGAATAAACTGACTGGGTTCAGAGTGTTTTAATATTATTATTATTATTAATATTAATATGAATAAACTGACTGGGTTCAGAGTGTTTTAATATTATTATTAATATTAATATGAATAAACTGACTGGGTTCAGAGTGTTTTAATATTATTATTATTATTAATATGAATAAACTGACTGGGTTCAGAGTGTTTTAATATTATTATTATTATTAATATTAATATGAATAAACTGACTGGGTTCAGAGTGTTTTAATATTATTATTAATATTAATATGAATAAACTGACTGGGTTCAGAGTGGGTGGGTTTCTTGAGTCGTAGATGAAGGACGGTGTTCTTCCTCTCTCTGAACTCCCTCCATCTCTCCCTCTCCTTCTCCCTCAGGTCTCCCAGCAGGTCGCTGCTGCTGCTGCTGCTCCTCTGTGATTGGCTGCTGCTCCTCTGTGATTGGCTGCTGCTCCTCTGTGATTGGCTGCTGCTCCTCTGTGATTGGCTGTCGCTGCTGCTGCTGCTGGCGGCGGTGATCCACGCCGTCCGGTCCAGGCTCCGCCTCCTCTCGCCCGCCGTCCTCGGTGACATCACGGCGGGTTTGTTTCTGGACGGAGACGTCTGGTCTGAGCCGGAGGGAGACGAGCTCTGCTGCTGAGTTAAATATGAAATATGAATAATTATTGAACTGTTTGAATCATAAAACATCCCAGTGAAATATCACAGCTCTTCCTCCGTGACCTTTGACCTTTACCTCGCCCTCAGCGGCGGCGTCCCGTCTCCTCCACGTTCTCCCTCTGACGGCAGGAGAACTCAAACTCCCAGCATGCCCGTCACCTCTCAGCTGTGCCAGAGAGTCCAGAGAGTCCACGGAGATGCTTCTGGAGGAGAACGGGTCTGAAGGTTCTACAAGAACCATTGATGATTATTGATCCATTCATCAATCAATCAATCAGTCAATCAATCAATCAATCAACCTGATTACATACCACAGCTTTCACCAGGGAGGTCACTCTTCTTCTTCTTCTGTGGTGGAGACGGGCGCTCTGAGGTCCCGTCAGGCAGCAGCAGGCGGTCTGACGCTCTCTTAGGACGCCATCTGGTGGATCAGACACAGAACAACACGACTGCTCACAACCAACAGAATAAACATTATGAAACAGAACCAATGAGATCAACACATGGTGAAATATATATAAATGAATAGCCCATATGAATTAATATGACATTAAATGCACCAAAAATAATATTACTAATTATTCTCGGCATTAATTGATAAAATGTGACATAAATAGATATTTTGGTTTTAATTTATTTATTCATATTTAATTCCCCTATTTATATCAGAATAATACATCATTTATCATTTTCACTTATATTTATTATTTGTATTAATTTTTCAATTTATTAATATATTTTGCATTTATTTTTTACTTATTCAAAATTATTTTTTTAATTTATTTGTTAATTTTTAAATATAAGTATTTATTGAAGTGTATTTATTTATTTACATATTAATTTCACTTTACATTGTTTAAAATAATTTAAAAAATAAAAGGGACAATTAAATAGTCAATAACTGCATTAAAAAAATTATTTAATATCTGTTCATCACGTCTATCGAGATATTCCTATTTAATGTTCCCTTTTATTTATTCTTATTAATTCTTTAATCTATTCTTTAATTGTTGCATTTATTTTTGACTTATTTTATGAGTTTATGTATAATGTATGTATTCAAAATTAAAATATATTTATTTGTGTGTTTATTTATTTCTGTATTATTTTTCTAAAATAAAATAAAGAATTAATAATAAATCAATCAATAAATAAATAAATAAATAAATAAAAAGGAAAATTGAATAGGAAAGTCAATAAATAGAGGAATTAATACGAAGACAAATAAATAAAAAAGCACAACAGAAATATCAATTTATGTCACATTTGATCAATTCCTTCTGTAATATTAATATTTTATTTTATTTTATATATCTATATGTGTGTATGTAGTTTTACTGTTATTATTATTTTGCAGCAGTAAAAATATAAACTATGATGATATTTGAGGCTCTTTGTTGTTGTTTATCGTGCTATAACACCATTAACACCAGCCCCCCCAGCTTTCTCCACAAGCACCGAGCCTGTGCACACCCATCCCCCCCTTCACACCTCTGTCCATCCAAGAGGAGGAAGTCAACAGGCTCTTCAAAGGACAAAACCCCCGCAAGGCAGCCGGCCCAGACGCTGTCTCACCTGCAACCCTGAAACACTGTGCAGACCAGTTGTCTCCAGTGTTTACAGGGATTTTCAACACATCACTGGAAATCTGCAGGGTGCCGTCCTGCTTCAAAGCCTCCACCATCATCCCGGTCCCCAAGAAGCCAAGGATCACAGGTCTTCA
>JAUPFX010000024.1:16106467-16168967 GCA_036937225.1 Sebastes paucispinis | reverse complement strand
TGGATGCTAGCTGGATGCTAGCTGAATGTTAGCTGAATGTTAGCTGAATGCTAGCTGAATGCTAGCTGAATGCTAGCTGGATGCTAGCTGAATGTTAGCTGAATGCTAGCTGGATGCTAGCTGAATGTTAGCTGGATGCTAGCTGAATGTTAGCTGAATGCTAGCTGAATGTTAGCTGGATGCTAGCTGAATGTTAGCTGAATGCTAGCTGAATGTTAGCTGAATGTTAGCTGGATGCTAGCTGAATGTTAGCTGAATGCTAGCTGTATGCTAGCTGAATGTTAGCTGGATGCTAGCTGAATGTTAGCTGAATGTTAGCTGGATGCTAGCTGAATGTTAGCTGAATGCTAGCTGTATGCTAGCTGAATGTTAGCTGGATGCTAGCTGAATGTTAGCTGAATGCTAGCTGAATGTTAGCTGGATGCTAGCTGGATGCTAGCTGAATGTTAGCTGAATGCTAGCTGGATGCTAGCTGAATGTTAGCTGAATGTTAGCTGGATGCTAGCTGAATGTTAGCTGAATGCTAGCTGAATGTTAGCTGGATGCTAGCTGGATGCTAGCTGAATGCTAGCTGAATGCTAGCTGGATGCTAGCTGAATGTTAGCTGGATGCTAGCTGAATGTTAGCTGGATGCTAGCTGAATGTTAGCTGGATGCTAGCTGAATGTTAGCTGAATGCTAGCTGGATGCTAGCTGAATGTTAGCTGGATGCTAGCTGAATGTTAGCTGAATGCTAGCTGAATGTTAGCTGGATGCTAGCTGAATGCTAGCTGAATGTTAGCTGAATGCTAGCTGGATGCTAGCTGAATGTTAGCTGAATGCTAGCTGAATGTTAGCTGAATGCTAGCTGAATGTTAGCTGGATGCTAGCTGAATGTTAGCTGGATGCTAGCTGAATGCTAGCTGAATGCTAGCTGAATGTTAGCTGAATGCTAGCTGGATGCCAGCTGGATGCCAGCTGAATGCCAGCTGAATGCTAGCTGGATGCTAGCTGGATGCTAGCTGAATGCTAGCTGGATGCTAGCTGGATGCTAGCTGAATGCTAGCTGGATGTTAGCTGGATGCTAGCTGGATGCTAGCTGAATGCTAGCTGAATGCTAGCTGAATGCTAGCTGGGAATGGATATTGTTGTTTGTAAATGACTATATATTATTATTATTACTCTATATTATTATTCCTATAAATTATTATTATTATTCCTGTATATTATTTTTACTCTATATTATTCCTATATATTATTATTACTCTATATTATTATTCCTATATATTATTATTATTATTCCTATATATTATTTTTACTCTATATTATTCCTATATATTATTATTACTCTATATTATTATTCCTATATATTATTATTATTATTATTCCTATATATTATTTTTACTCTATATTATTATTACTCTATATTATTATTCCTATAAATTATTATTATTATTCCTATATATTATTTTTACTCTATATTATTATTACTCTATATTATTATTCCTATATATTATTATTATTATTCCTATATATTATTTTTACTCTATATTATTCCTATATATTATTATTACTCTATATTATTATTCCTATATATTATTATTATTATTCCTATATATTATTTTTACTCTATATTATTCCTATATATTATTATTACTCTATATTATTATTCCTATATATTATTATTATTATTCCTATATATTATTTTTACTCTATATTATTATTATTCCTATATATTATTATTGGTGTATTATTTACACCCGAATTGAGCCGAATTGAGCAGAATATCCTAGTTCTTCATAAACAATGTTCCTTTATATTGTGCTGTGTTTGTATTTCTGTATTTAACTAGTTGAATATAGAATAGTAGTAAATGTTAACGAGGTTCTGCTGAAGGTGCTGACAGGTTAGCTCAGAGACACTGACCCTCTGGTCTCTGACTCTCTGAGAGCAGCTGGAGAACACACAGGTACAGACGTAGGCAAAGTTGTTGGTAACGTTCCGTTAAAGAAAGAAAAACCCACAATAGTCACTGAAATAACTTGAAACTGACAAAAGTAATAATAAATAAAAATTCACTGAAAATGAACTAATGAAAATCAGATATTGTTTTTGAATTGTGCTTCAACAGAATCATTTTAAAAAACAAACTAATGAAACTGGCCTGAACAAAAATGATGGTACCCCTAGAAAAGATGTAAAATAATGTGACCATAGGGACATGTTAAACTAAGGTGTGTCCTGTAATTAGCATCACAGGTATCTTCAAACTTGTAATCAGTCAGTCTGCCTATTTAAAGGGTGAAAAGTAGTCACTGTGCTGTTTGGTATCATGGTGTGTACCACACTGAACATGGACCACAGAAAGCTAAGGAGAGAGTTGTCTCAGGAGATCAGAAAGAACATTATAGACCTTCATGTTAAAGGTAAAGGCTATAAGACCATCTCCAAGCAGCCTGATGTTCCTGTGACTACAGCTGCACATATTATTCAGAAGTTTAAGGTCCATGGGACTGTAGCCAACCTCCCTGGACGTGGCCGCAAGAGGAAAATTGATGACATATTGAAGAGACGGATAATACGAATGGTAACCAAAGAGCCCAGAACAACTTCCAAAGAGATTAGAGGTGAACTCCAAGGTCAAGGTACATCAGTGTCAGATCGCACCATCCGTCACTGTTTGAGCCAAAGTGGACTTAATGGAAGACGACCCAGGAGGACACCAAATCATAAAAAAGCGAGACTGGAATTTTCCAAAATGCATATTGACAAGCCACAAAGCTTCTGGGAGAATGTCCTTTGGACAGATGAGACAAAACTGGAGCTTTTTGGCAAGTCACATCAGCTCTATGTTCACAGACGAAGAGATGAAGCATCCAAAGAAAAGAACACTGTACCTAATGTGAAACATGGAGGAGGCTCGGTTATGTTATGGGGCTGCTTTGTTGCATCTGGCACAGGGTGTCTTGAATCTGTGCAGGGTGCAATGAAATCTCAAGACTATCAAGGCATTCTGGAGTGAAATGTGCTGCCCAGTGTCAGAAAGCTTGGTCTCAGTTGCAGGTCATGGGTCCTCAAACAGGATAATGACCCAAAACACAGCTAAAAACACCCAAGAATGGCTAAGAACAAAACATTGGACTATTCTGAAGTGGCCTTCTATGAGCCCTGATCTAAATCCTATTGAACATCTGTGGAAGGAGCTGAAACATGCAGTCTGGAGAAGGCACCCTTCAAACCTGAGACAGCTGGAGCAGTTTGCTCACGAGGAGTGGGCCAACATACCTGTGGACAGGTGCAGAAGTCTCATTGAGAGTTACAGAAATCACTTGATTGCAGTGATTGCCTCAAAAGGTTGTACAACTAAATATTAAGTTAAGGGTACCATCATTTTTGTCTAGGCCAGTTTCATTAGTTTGTTTTTTTAAATGATTCTGCTGAACCATAATTCAAAAACAATATCTGATTTTCATTAGTTCATTTTCAATGAATTTTTATTTATTATTACTTTTGTCAGTTTCAAGTTATTTCAGTGACCATTGTGGGTTTTTCTCTCTTTAACGGAACGTTACCAACAATTTTGCCTACGTCTGTATATATCAGGTATGTATCAGGTATATATCAGGTATGTATCAGGTATATATCAGGTATGTATCAGGTATATATCAGGTATATATCAGGTATGTATCAGGTATGTATCAGGTATGTATCAGGTATGTATCAGGTATGTATCAGGTATATATCAGGTATGTATCAGGTATATATCAGGTATATATCAGGTATGTATCAGGTATATATCAGGTATGTATCAGGTATATATCAGGTATGTATCAGGTATATATCAGGTATATATCAGGTAGAACACAGGTATATATCAGGTAGAACACAGGTATATATCAGGTATATATCAGGTATATATCAGGTATGTATCAGGTATATATCAGGTATGTATCAGGTATGTATCAGGTATATATCAGGTATGTATCAGGTATATATCAGGTATGTATCAGGTATGTATCAGGTATGTATCAGGTATGTATCAGGTATATATCAGGTATGTATCAGGTATATATCAGGTATGTATCAGGTATATATCAGGTATGTATCAGGTATATATCAGGTATATATCAGGTATGTATCAGGTATGTATCAGGTATATATCAGGTATGTATCAGGTATATATCAGGTATGTATCAGGTATATATCAGGTATATATCAGGTATGTATCAGGTATGTATCAGGTATGTATCAGGTATATATCAGGTATGTATCAGGTATATATCAGGTATATATCAGGTATGTATCAGGTATATATCAGGTATGTATCAGGTATATATCAGGTATGTATCAGGTATATATCAGGTATATATCAGGTAGAACACAGGTATATATCAGGTATATATCAGGTAGAACACAGGTATATATCAGGTATATATCAGGTATATATCAGGTATGTATCAGGTATGTATCAGGTATATATCAGGTATGTATCAGGTATATATCAGGTATGTATCAGGTATATATCAGGTATGTATCAGGTATATATCAGGTATGTATCAGGTATATATCAGGTATATATCAGGTAGAACACAGGTATATATCAGGTAGAACACAGGTATATATCAGGTATATATCAGGTATATATCAGGTATATATCAGGTATATATCAGGTAGAACACAGGTATATATCAGGTAGAACACAGGTATATATCAGGTAGAACACAGGTATATATCAGGTAGAACACAGGTATATATCAGGTATATATCAGGTAGAACACAGGTATATATCAGGTATATATCAGGTATATATCAGGTAGAACACAGGTATATATCAGGTAGAACACAGGTATGTATCAGGTATATATCAGGTATATATCAGGTATATATCAGGTATATATCAGGTATGTATCAGGTATGTATCAGGTATATATCAGGTATGTATCAGGTATATATCAGGTATATATCAGGTAGAACACAGGTATATATCAGGTATATATCAGGTAGAACACAGGTATATATCAGGTATATATCAGGTAGAACACAGGTATATATCAGGTATATATCAGGTAGAACACAGGTATATATCAGGTATATATCAGGTAGAACACAGGTATATATCAGGTATGTATCAGGTATGTATCAGGTATATATCAGGTATGTATCAGGTATATATCAGGTATATATCAGGTAGAACACAGGTATATATCAGGTATATATCAGGGTTCAGGTCAGTATTTACATTAGATTAGCTCAGTGTAGTGATGCTAGCAGGATGCTAAAGCTAACTGTACCTGACAGCTGGTGGAGCTAGCTGAGCTGTTAGCTGTTAGCTGTTAGCTGTTAGCTGTTAGCTGTTAGCTGTTAGCTGTTAGCTGTTAGCTGTTAGCTCTGCCTGACTTCTTCTTCTTCTTCTTCTTCTTCTTCTTCTTCTTGTTGTTCAGGCTGTTAAAAGCTGCTGATCTCTCCAGCCGGATCATGTAGTTCAGTCCACTCTGTTACCAGTTAAAAACAATATAATACTATAAAGACGCTGCTCTGCTGCTCTGAGCTCTGCTGCTCTGAGCTCTGCTGCTCTGAGCTCTGCTGCTCTGAGCTCTGCTGCTCTGAGCTCTGCTGCTCTGAGCTCTGCTGCTCTGCTGCTCTGCTGCTCTGAGCTCTGCTGCTCTGCTGCTCTGCTGCTCTGAGCTCTGCTGCTCTGCTGCTCTGAGCTCTGCTGCTCTGAGCTCTGCTGCTCTGCTGCTCTGCTGCTCTGAGCTCTGCTGCTCTGCTGCTCTGAGCTCTGCTGCTCTGAGCTCTGCTGCTCTGCTGCTCTGCTGCTCTGAGCTCTGCTGCTCTGCTGCTCTGAGCTCTGCTGCTCTGAGCTCTGCTGCTCTGCTGCTCTGCTGCTCTGAGCTCTGCTGCTCTGAGCTCTGCTGCTCTGCTGCTCTGCTGCTCTGCTGCTCTGAGCTCTGCTGCTCTGAGCTCTGCTGCTCTGCTGCTCTGAGCTCTGCTGCTCTGCTGCTCTGCTGCTCTGAGCTCTGCTGCTCTGCTGCTCTGCTGCTCTGAGCTCTGCTGCTCTGCTGCTCTGAGCTCTGCTGCTCTGCTGCTCTGAGCTCTGCTGCTCTGAGCTCTGCTGCTCTGCTGCTCTGAGCTCTGCTGCTCTGCTGCTCTGCTGCTCTGCTGCTCTGCTGCTCTGCTGCTCTGAGCTCTGCTGCTCTGAGCTCTGCTGCTCTGAGCTCTGCTGCTCTGCTGCTCTGCTGCTCTGCTGCTCTGAGCTCTGCTGCTCTGAGCTCTGCTGCTCTGCTGCTCTGAGCTCTGCTGCTCTGCTGCTCTGCTGCTCTGAGCTCTGCTGCTCTGAGCTCTGCTGCTCTGCTGCTCTGAGCTCTGCTGCTCTGCTGCTCTGCTGCTCTGAGCTCTGAGCTCTGAGCTCTGCTGCTCTGAGCTCTGCTGCTCTGCTGCTCTGAGCTCTGCTGCTCTGCTGCTCTGAGCTCTGCTGCTCTGCTGCTCTGAGCTCTGCTGCTCTGCTGCTCTGAGCTCTGAGCTCTGCTGCTCTGCTGCTCTGCTGCTCTGAGCTCTGCTGCTCTGCTGCTCTGAGCTCTGCTGCTCTGCTGCTCTGAGCTCTGCTGCTCTGCTGCTCTGCTGCTCTGAGCTCTGCTGCTCTGCTGCTCTGCTGCTCTGAGCTCTGCTGCTCTGCTGCTCTGCTGCTCTGAGCTCTGCTGCTCTGCTGCTCTGCTGCTCTGCTGCTCTGAGCTCTGCTGCTCTGAGCTCTGCTGCTCTGCTGCTCTGCTGCTCTGAGCTCTGAGCTCTGCTGCTCTGCTGCTCTGAGCTCTGCTGCTCTGAGCTCTGCTGCTCTGCTGCTCTGAGCTCTGCTGCTCTGAGCTCTGCTGCTCTGCTGCTCTGCTGCTCTGAGCTCTGAGCTCTGCTGCTCTGCTGCTCTGAGCTCTGAGCTCTGCTGCTCTGAGCTCTGCTGCTCTGCTGCTCTGAGGCTCTGCTGCTCTGAGCTCTGCTGCTCTGCTGCTCTGAGCTCTGAGGCTCTGCTGCTCTGAGCTCTGAGCTCTGCTGCTCTGCTGCTCTGAGCTCTGCTGCTCTGCTGCTCTGAGCTCTGCTGCTCTGAGCTCTGCTGCTCTGCTGCTCTGAGCTCTGCTGCTCTGCTGCTCTGCTGCTCTGAGCTCTGCTGCTCTGCTGCTCTGAGGCTCTGCTGCTCTGAGCTCTGAGCTCTGCTGCTCTGCTGCTCTGAGCTCTGCTGCTCTGCTGCTCTGAGCTCTGCTGCTCTGAGCTCTGCTGCTCTGCTGCTCTGAGCTCTGCTGCTCTGAGCTCTGCTGCTCTGCTGCTCTGCTGCTCTGAGCTCTGCTGCTCTGAGCTCTGCTGCTCTGCTGCTCTGAGCTCTGCTGCAGACACTCATGACGACATCCGCTACGTCAGCACGCCGACGCACGGAGCGGGGTTTACGCGATGACGTCATTGAAAACTGAACTAAAATATAATATAAATACATTACAAAAAATAATATGTGTAATATAAAAACTACAAAAAATAACAAATAAATAACTATATATATAAATCATGTAAATAAATTAAATAACAAAAAATAAATATATGTAATGCAAACATAATCAATAAAAAATAAAAAGAATAACAAATAAATAAATATAAATTAATTAATAACAGATTAAATAAAATGTGCAATCAAATAATTAATAAAGTAAATAAAGTTTAACACGTTGTGTTTATTTTTTAATGATTCGCTGTTCTTAAAATAATCATGATAAATATTCTTAATCTGACCTTTTCTAAGATAAAAGAAGACGAGTTGAGATCTCATTAAACTAATTTAATATGTCGTCTCTATATCAGAGTTTATACATCGACAGCATTTAAATAAATTACATCATTATGAAAGAAAACAATGCTAATAAAATATGAAATAAATAAGTAAACAAAGCTCAGGATTCCTCATCTCCTGCAGAGGATCAGATCACGAGATTAGGTCAATACAAACTCTTATTACATTTAAAGTATTAATATAATATTACATGTAACTGACATAGTTGTATACCATCCATCAGACAGTGATTCTAACACACAGGGGGGATCCATCAGACAGTGATTCTAACACACAGGGGGGATCCATCAGACAGTGATTCTAACACACAGGGGGGATCCATCAGACAGTGATTCTAACACACAGGGGGGATCCATCAGACAGTGATATAATTCCATATAGAATGACTATAGAGACCATTCATGTGAATGTAACATGTAAACATGATGAATGTGTAACAAGTGGCCCTACAGAAGGAACATTAACAATGTTTCTGAGAATGACAGGCAGCGACTGGACCTGAAGACCAGATCAGACTAGATCCGGTTTAACTGACCCAGACTGGACCAGACCCGGATCAGTCCGGAACCACTACAGCCCCGCTACGGGGCACAGAAACGCTGAGGCGTTCAACTTGACCCCGAACCCGAAGCCCGGATAAAGAGGTTCAGTGAAGGTGGTGCTGAAGGTGTGGAGGTGGGTCAGAGAGTCCGAGGAGACTCTGTAGAAGGACAGAATCCCAGCAGGACAGTCCACATAGACCGCTACCCTGTTAGAGGAGGAAGAGGAGGAGGAAGAGGAGGGAAGAGGGATGAGCGTCCCGTTGTTGTCGTGCCAGGCGTTGAACCCCCCGTCGGTGCAGGTCAGACACCAGGACTGATCGTTCCCTCCGAACTTGGAGCCATCGCCGTCTCCGCTGCGTCCGATTTCCCGGTAACTCACCGCCACGTAAACCTTACTCTCCCACTCCACCTCCCAGTAACAGCGACCGGTCAGACCGGCTTCACACAGCACCTGAGGCCAGTAGTCGAACCTCTCCGGGTGGTCCGGGTACCGGTGCTCCTTCCTCAGATCCGTCACCCGGCGGCTGTTTTCAGAAAGTTTGAGGAACCTGTGAGCCGTGGTCGGGTCCAGAGTGAGGTCACAGGAATCTGATGGAGGGAGTTCAGATTATTACTGACTAAATAAATACAAATAAAAATACCATTAGTTAGGGGATCGTGAGTAAAGGTTAGCAAAATAAACAGGTAAACTAAGTAAAATACAGTAAGTATGTAAACTAAGTAAAAATAAACAGGTAAATTAAGTAAAAAAACAAATGTAATCTAAGTGAAAAATGTAGGTAAACTAAGTAAAATACAGTAAGTATGTAAACTAAGCAAAATAAACAGGTAAACTAAGTGAAATATGTATGTAAACTAAGTAAAAAAGGTAGGTAAAGTAAGTGAAAAATAAAAATGCCAGTTAGGGAATCTTGAGTAAAGGTTAGCAAAATAAACAGGTAAACTAAGTAAAATACAGTAAGTATGTAAACTAAGTAAAAATAGTAGGTAGACTAAGTAAAATACGTATATAAACTAAGTGAAATATTTAGATAAACTAAGTAAACAGGTAAACTAAGTAAAATATGTTATTAAACTAAATAGAATATGCACGTAAACTAAGTAAAAAATAAAAATACCATTAGTTAGGGGATCGTGAGTAAAGGTTAGCAAAATAAACAGGTAAACTAAGTAAAATAGAGTAAGTAAGTAAACTAAGTAAAAATAGTAGGTAGACTAAGTAAAATACGTATGTAAACTAAGTGAAAATATGTACGTAAAATAAACAGGTAAACGAAGTGAAATATTTAGATAAACTAAGTAAAGTAAACAGGTAAACTGCGTAAAATATGTTGCTAAACTAAATAGAATATGCACGTAAACTAAGTAAAAAAAGGTAGATAAACTAAGTAAAATATGTATGTAAACTGAGTAAAATATGTATGTAAACTAAGTGAAAAAGGTAGGTAAACTAAGTGAAAAATAAAAATGCCATTAGTTAGGGGATGGTGAGTAAAGGTTAGCAAATTTACACTTCTTTAAGCCTGGTTTCAACCACTGGACTCCACCACGGTCCACTCTGAAAGAGTAATAAAGTCAGAAAAACAATTTCTCTTTGTTATGCTCAATAATGAGTCCACACAATGCCTCTTCATACCGGAGAGAGTTCAGGCTCCAGTGTGGATCCTCCAGTCCAGCTGACAACCTTCCCTCCAGAGTCTCCTGGATGGTTGTAGGTCAAGTCCAGCTCTCTCAGAAGGGAGGGGTTAGAGGTCAGAGCTGAGGCCAGAGATGTAAAACCTTCCTCTGTGATCAGACAGCCAGACAGCCTGCAAACAAAACAATAGAAGAAGAAGGACAGGTTTAGTCTAATATATAAAATAGCACATCATCTGCATATTGTTTTACCCGTTGGTTTTACAGATCTATCTCAGTCTGATTCTGTGGAGGCCTTTAAATCCAAACTCAAAACCTCCTGTCCGTCCCTTCCTCTGGAATAACCTCACTATGGACATCAGACAGTCTGATTCTGTGGAGGTCTTTAAATCCAAACTCAAGACCTCCTGTTTCCCCTTCCTCTGGAATAACTTCCCTATGGACATCAGACAGTCTGATTCTGTGGAGGTCTTTAAATCCAAACTCAAAACCTCCTGTCTGTCCCTTCCTCTGGAATAACTTCCATATAGACATCAGACCTACCGGAAAGGAGCAAGTACTGGCCCTAGAACAAGCCAGATTTCTGCAGATTTTAACGTGACTGTGACCCCTAAAGATAAAAAAAAACCTGTTCAAACAACACAGAAAAAAGCAGAACTGCTCTGACCTGAGAGTATCCAGTTTACAATGTGGACTCTTCAGTCCAGCAGACAGGAGCTTCAGTCCTGAATCCTGCAGGTCGTTGTTACTCAGATCTAGGTGTCTCAGACTGGAGGACTGGGAGCTGAGAACTGAGGACAGAGCTGCACAGCTTCTCTCTGAGAGGTTACAGCCGCTCAGTCTGGAGAGACAACAGTAAGGAAACAAGTTATTTATTGTTTACTCCTGTTGAAAGATAGCAGCAGTATTTAATGATGAATAAATCCTACTTACAGAGCTTTGTTGGAGGCTTTGACCACCGGCAGCAGCCTCAGAAGAGCCTCCTCTGAAGCAGAGTATTTCTTCAGGTCAAACACGTCCAGATCTTCTCCTGATGACAGTAAGATGAAGACCAGAGCTGACCACTGAGCAGGAGACAGTTTACCTGTTGAGAGACTTCCTGAACTCAGGTACTGTTGGATCTCCTCCACCAGAGAACGATCATTCAGTTCATTCAGACAGTGGAACAGATTGATGCTCCTCTCTGGATCAGGGTTCTGCTCAACCTTCTTCTTGATGTACTGGACTGTTTCCTGATTGGTTTCTGAGCTACTTCCTGTCTTTGTCAACAGACCACGTAGGAGAGTCTGATTGGTGTCTTGTGACAGACCCAGGAGGAAGCGGAGGAACAAGTCCAGGTGTCCGTTTGGACTCTGTAAGGCCTTGTCCACAGCACTCTGGTAGAGATGTGTTGGTTTAGGTTTGTCTCTGAAGACTTCAGACAGCCAGGAGTTTTTTTGTTCTTCTGCCATCAGATTGACTCCAGAGTTGAAGAAGGTCTGATGGACATGGAGAGCAGCCAGAAACTCCTGAACACTCAGATGGACGAAGCAGAACACCTTGTCCTGGTACAGTCTTCTCTCCTCTTTAAAGATCTGTGTGAGCTGGCTTTCCGATAGTTGTATTATCACTCTTTCCATCCACCACTATTGGTTTTGTGTTATCAGCCCTACTTGTATTAGCTATTACAGCTGCTAGACTGCTATTGTGGCTGCTTCTATCTCTCTCTCTCTCTCTCTCTCTCTCTCTCTCACTCTATCTATCTATCCCCCCAGCCGGTCTCAGCAGATGGCCGCCCGCCCTGCGCCCGGTTCTGCTCCAGGTTTCTTCCCAGTAATCGGGGAGTTTTTCCTGGCCACAGTGCGCTTGGTGGATCCTGTTGGGTCTCTAAACTATGGTGTACGGTCATAGACCTGCTCTATATATAAAGCGTCTTGAGATAACTTCTGTTGTGATTTGACGCTATACAAAAATAAATTGATTTGATTTGATTTGATTTGAACACTCCTGAGTACACTGAGGCTGCTGTGATATCGATGCCACACTCTGTCAGGTCCGATTCGTAGAAGATCAGGTTGCCTTTCTGCAGCTGATCAAAAGCCAGTTTTCCCAGAGAATTGATCATATTCCTGCTCTCTGGACTCCAGTGTGAATCTGTCTCAGTTCCTCCATCATACTTGATGTTCTTCACTTTGGACTGAACCACCAGGAAGTGGATGTACATCTCAGTTAGGGTCTTGGGCAGCTCTCCTCCCTCTTTGGTCTTCAACACCTCCTCCAGAACTGTAGCAGAAGACCCGGTCTTCCAGCAGAAGACCGGGATGTGGCACATGATATGGAGGCTTCGTGATGTCTTGATGTGGGAGATGATTGTTCTGGTCTGCTCCTTATCTCTGGATCTCTTCCTGAAGTATTCCTCCTTCTGTGGGTCGGTGAACCCTCTGACCTCTGTCACCATGTCAACACACTCAGGAGGGATCTGATTGGCTGCTGCAGGTCGTGTGGTTATCCAGAGGCGAGCAGAGGGAAGCAGTTTCCCTCTGACGAGGTTTGTCAGCAGCACATCCACTGAGGTGGACTCTGTAACATCAGTCAGGATCTTGTTGTTGTGGAAGTCCAGAGGAAGTCGATACTCATCCAGACCGTCAAAGATGAACACAACCGGAAACTTTTCAAACCTGCAGATTCCTGCTTCTTTGGTTTCAGTAAAGAAGTGATGAACAAGTTCCACCAAGCTGTACTTCTTCTTCTTCAGCACATTCAGCTCTCTGAAAGTGAATGGGAATGTGAACTGGATGTCCTGGTTGGCTTTGTCTTCAGCCCAGTCCAGAGTGAACTTCTGTGTTAAGACTGTTTTCCCGATGCCAGCCACTCCCTTTGTCATCACTGTTCTGATTGGTTCATCTCTTCCAGGTGAAGCTTTAAAGATGTCTTCTTGTCTGATTGTTGTTTCTGGTCTGTCTGGTTTCCTGGATGCTGTTTCAATCTGTCTGACCTCGTGTTCAACATTGACCTCTGCAGTCCCTCCCTCTGTGATGTAGAGCTCTGTGTAGATCTGATTCAGAAGGGTTGGGTTTCCTGCTTTAGCGATCCCCTCAAACACACACTGGAATTTCTCCTTCAGGTTAGACTTGAGGTTAATCTGGCACATGGAAGGAGATTCTGGAAGAACAAGTAACATCACTGCTTACACACCGAATAAGAGCCAAAACAAAGACTAACAGTTCTGAGAAATGACGGTGGCTGAAGATGTAAGGTACCGTATCTAAACCTTATAGTTTAGGGGTCAATCCTTGAGTCAGTACCCACAGAGAAGACTCAAAATCTCTAGGCAAACCTCATAATGGGTCCTGGGGTACCTCACTTGCATCTTTTCTTTGTATCTAAGTCCCTCCCACTGAAGACGCGAGGAATGATGCAAGGAATCAAAGAAACATGTCCATCCATCCATCTTATCCGGGCTGGGTCGTGGTGGTAGCAGGCTTAGCAGGGTATTCCAGACATCCCAGATGAGATAAACTATCTCCCCAGAGTGTTCTGGGTCACCTCCAGGAGCTCCTACCAGCTGGACGTACCCTGAAAACCTCCACCCAGGAGGATCCTGATCAGATATTCAACAACCTCAACTGGTTCTTTTCAACATGAAGGAGCAATGGCTCTACTCCGAGCTCCTTCCAGATGTCATCCATCCATCATCTTCCTCTGATCCGGGGCCGGGTCGCAGTCATAGCAGGGAATTCCAGACATCCCCCTCCTCAGCAACGCTTTCCAAACTCTTCCTGGGGGACCCCAAGGCGTTCCCAAGCCAGACCATAAAAAACGTTCTATATAATAAATGTTCTATTTAATAAACAGTTTATATAATAAATGTTCTTACGTCTCTGCAGACAGTCAGCCAGCTCCTCCTGCTTCATCCTCCTCAGGAAGTTCAGTGTGATCTTCAGAAACGCCTCTCTGCTGCTCCTCCTCTGCTCCTCATCCTCACCGTCCAGCACCTCCTCATCCTCCCTCTCACTCTCTAAGCATTCTGGGTAATCTGGCCTCAGAACCTTCTGGATCGTCTTTAGCTCGTTCTTCACAAAAGTGACGATGTTGTCCTCCAGCAGCTGGAACAGAATATATTCAGATTATAAACCACTGATCTGATCTATAAACCACTGATCTGATCTATAAACCACTGATCTGATCTATAAACCACTGATCTGGTCTATAAACTACTGATCTGATCTATAAACCACTGATCTGGTCTATAAACTACTGATCTGATCTATAAACCATTGATCTGGTCTATAAACCACTGATTTGGTCTATAAACCACTGATCTGATCTATAAACCATTGATCTGATCTATAAACCACTGATCTGATCTATAAACCACTGATCTGATCTATAAACCACTGATCTATAAACCACTGATCTGAACTATAAACCACTGATCTGATCTATAAACCACTGATCTGAACTATAAACCACTGATCTGGTCTATAAACCACTGATCTGATCTATAAACCACTGATCTGATCTATAAACCACTGATCTATAAACCACTGATCTGGTCTATAAACCACTGATCTGATCTATAAACCACTGATCTGGTCTATAAACCACTGATCTGATCTATAAACCACTGATCTGGTCTATAAACCACTGATCTGAACTATAAACCACTGATCTATAAACCACTGATCTGATCTATAAACCACTGATCTGATCTATAAACCACTGATCTATAAACCACTGATCTGATCTATAAACCACTGATCTGATCTATAAACCACTGATCTATAAACCACTGATCTGATCTATAAACCACTGATCTGGTCTATAAACCACTGATCTGATCTATAAACCTCTGATCTGGTCTATAAACCACTGATCTATAAACCTCTGATCTGATCTATAAACCACTGATCTGATCTATAAACCTCTGATCTGGTCTATAAACCTCTGATCTGGTCTATAAACCACTGATCTATAAACCACTGATCTGATCTATAAACCACTGATCTGGTCTATAAACTACTGATCTGATCTATAAACCACTGATCTGGTCTATAAACTACTGATCTGATCTATAAACCATTGATCTGGTCTATAAACCACTGATTTGGTCTATAAACCACTGATCTGATCTATAAACCATTGATCTGATCTATAAACCACTGATCTGATCTATAAACCACTGATCTGATCTATAAACCACTGATCTATAAACCACTGATCTGAACTATAAACCACTGATCTGATCTATAAACCACTGATCTGAACTATAAACCACTGATCTGGTCTATAAACCACTGATCTGATCTATAAACCACTGATCTGATCTATAAACCACTGATCTATAAACCACTGATCTGGTCTATAAACCACTGATCTGATCTATAAACCACTGATCTGGTCTATAAACCACTGATCTGATCTATAAACCACTGATCTGGTCTATAAACCACTGATCTGAACTATAAACCACTGATCTATAAACCACTGATCTGATCTATAAACCACTGATCTGATCTATAAACCACTGATCTATAAACCACTGATCTGATCTATAAACCACTGATCTGATCTATAAACCACTGATCTATAAACCACTGATCTGATCTATAAACCACTGATCTGGTCTATAAACCACTGATCTGATCTATAAACCTCTGATCTGGTCTATAAACCACTGATCTATAAACCTCTGATCTGATCTATAAACCACTGATCTGATCTATAAACCTCTGATCTGGTCTATAAACCTCTGATCTGGTCTATAAACCACTGATCTATAAACCACTGATCTGATCTATAAACCACTGATCTGATCTATAAACCTCTGATCTGGTCTATAAACCACTGATCTATAAACCTCTGATCTGATCTATAAACCACTGATCTGATCTATAAACCACTGATCTGATCTATAAACCTCTGATCTGGTCTATAAACCACTGATCTATAAACCTCTGATCTGATCTATAAACCACTGATCTGATCTATAAACCACTGATCTGATCTATAAACCACTGATCTGATCTATAAACCACTGATCTGGTCTATAAACCACTGATCTATAAACCTCTGATCTGATCTATAAACCACTGATCTGATCTATAAACCACTGATCTGATCTATAAACCTCTGATCTGGTCTATAAACCACTGATCTATAAACCTCTGATCTGATCTATAAACCACTGATCTGATCTATAAACCACTGATCTGATCTATAAAGCTCTGATCTGGTCTATAAACCACTGATCTATAAACCTCTGATCTGATCTATAAACCACTGATCTGATCTATAAACCTCTGATCTGGTCTATAAACCTCTGATCTGGTCTATAAACCACTGATCTATAAACCACTGATCTGATCTATAAACCTCTGATCTGGTCTATAAACCACTGATCTATAAACCTCTGATCTGATCTATAAACCACTGATCTGATCTATAAACCACTGATCTGATCTATAAACCTCTGATCTGGTCTATAAACCACTGATCTATAAACCTCTGATCTGATCTATAAACCTCTGATCTGGTCTATAAACCACTGATCTATAAACCTCTGATCTGATCTATAAACCACTGATCTGATCTATAAACCACTGATCTGATCTATAAACCACTGATCTGATCTATAAACCACTGATCTGATCTATAAACCTCTGATCTGGTCTATAAACCACTGATCTATAAACCTCTGATCTGATCTATAAACCACTGATCTGATCTATAAACCACTGATCTGATCTATAAACCTCTGATCTGGTCTATAAACCACTGATCTATAAACCTCTGATCTGATCTATAAACCTCTGATCTGGTCTATAAACCACTGATCTATAAACCTCTGATCTGATCTATAAACCACTGATCTGATCTATAAACCACTGATCTATAAACCACTGATCTGATCTATAAACCACTGATCTGATCTATAAACCACTGATCTGGTCTATAAACCACTGATCTATAAACCTCTGATCTGATCTATAAACCTCTGATCTGGTCTATAAACGTCTGATCTGATCTATAAACCTCTGATCTGGTCTATAAACCTCTGATCTGGTCTATAAAACACTGATCTATAAACCACTGATCTGATCTACAAACCACTGATCTGATCTATAAACCTCTGATCTGGTCTATAAACCACTGATCTATAAACCTCTGATCTGATCTATAAACCTCTGATCTGATCTATAAACCTCTGATCTGGTCTATAAACCTCTGATCTGATCTATAAACCTCTGATCTGGTCTATAAACCACTGATCTATAAACCTCTGATCTGGTCTATAAACCACTGATCTATAAACCTCTGATCTGATCTATAAACGTCTGATCTGATATATAAACCTCTGATCTGATCTATAAACCTCTGATCTGGTCTATAAACCACTGATCTATAAACCTCTGATCTGATCTATAAACCACTGATCTGATCTATAAACCACTGATCTGATCTATAAACCTCTGATCTGGTCTATAAACCACTGATCTATAAACCTCTGATCTGATCTATAAACCACTGATCTGATCTATAAACCACTGATCTGATCTATAAACCTCTGATCTGGTCTATAAACCACTGATCTATAAACCTCTGATCTGATCTATAAACCACTGATCTGGTCTATAAACCACTGATCTGATCTATAAACCACTGATCTATAAACCACTGATCTGATCTATAAACCACTGATCTGGTCTATAAACCACTGATCTATAAACCTCTGATCTGATCTATAAACCTCTGATCTGGTCTATAAACCTCTGATCTGATCTATAAACCTCTGATCTGATCTATAAACCTCTGATCTGGTCTATAAACCACTGATCTATAAACCACTGATCTGATCTACAAACCACTGATCTGATCTATAAACCTCTGATCTGGTCTATAAACCACTGATCTATAAACCTCTGATCTGATCTATAAACCTCTGATCTGATCTATAAACCTCTGATCTGGTCTATAAACCTCTGATCTGGTCTATAAACCACTGATCTATAAACCTCTGATCTGGTCTATAAACCACTGATCTATAAACCTCTGATCTGGTCTATAAACCACTGATCTATAAACCACTGATCTGATCTATAAACCTCTAATCTGATCTATAAACCACTGATCTGATCTATAAACCACTGATCTGATCTATAAACCACTGATCTATAAACCTCTGATCTGATCTATAAACCACTGATCTGATCTATAAACCACTGATCTGATCTATAAACCACTGATCTATAAACCACTGATCTGATCTATAAACCACTGATCTGATCTATAAACCACTGATCTGATCTATAAACCACTGATCTGATCTATAAACCACTGATCTGGTCTATAAACCACTGATCTATAAACCTCTGATCTGATCTATAAACCTCTGATCTGGTCTATAAACCTCTGATCTGATCTATAAACCTCTGATCTGATCTATAAACCTCTGATCTGGTCTATAAACCTCTGATCTGGTCTATAAACCACTGATCTATAAACCACTGATCTGATCTACAAACCACTGATCTGATCTATAAACCTCTGATCTGGTCTATAAACCACTGATCTATAAACCTCTGATCTGGTCTATAAACCACTGATCTATAAACCTCTGATCTGGTCTATAAACCACTGATCTATAAACCACTGATCTGATCTATAAACCTCTGATCTGATCTATAAACCACTGATCTGATCTATAAACCACTGATCTGATCTATAAACCACTGATCTATAAACCTCTGATCTGATCTATAAACCACTGATCTGATCTATAAACCACTGATCTGATCTATAAACCTCTGATCTGATCTATAAACCTCTGATCTGGTCTATAAACCACTGATCTGATCTATAAACCACTGATCTATAAACCACTGATCTATAAACCACTGATCTGATCTATAAACCTCTGATCTGGTCTATAAACCTCTGATCTGATCTATAAACCTCTGATCTGGTCTATAAACCACTGATCTATAAACCTCTGATCTGGTCTATAAACCACTGATCTATAAACCACTGATCTGATCTATAAACCTCTGATCTGATCTATAAACCACTGATCTGATCTATAAACTACTGATCTGATCTATAAACCACTGATCTATAAACCTCTGATCTGATCTATAAACCTCTGATCTGATCTATAAACCTCTGATCTGATCTATAAACCACTGATCTGATCTATAAACCTCTGATCTGATCTATAAACCTCTGATCTGGTCTATAAACCTCTGATCTGATCTATAAACCACTGATCTGATCTATAAACCTCTGATCTGATCTATAAACCACTGATCTGATCTATAAACCTCTGATCTGGTCTATAAACCTCTGATCTGATCTATAAACCACTGATCTGATCTATAAACCTCTGATCTGGTCTATAAACCTCTGATCTGATCTATAAACCTCTGATCTGATCTATAAACCACTGATCTGATCTATAAACTACTGATCTGATCTATAAACCACTGATCTATAAACCTCTGATCTGATCTATAAACCTCTGATCTGATCTATAAACCACTGATCTATAAACCACTGATCTGATCTATAAACCTCTGATCTGGTCTATAAACCTCTGATCTGATCTATAAACCTCTGATCTGATCTATAAACCTCTGATCTGATCTATAAACCACTGATCTGATCTATAAACCACTGATCTGATCTATAAACCTCTGATCTGATCTATAAACCTCTGATCTGATCTATAAACCTCTGATCTGGTCTATAAACCACTGATCTGATCTATAAACCACTGATCTGATCTATAAACCACTGATCTCATCTATAAACCTCTGATCTGGTCTATAAACCACTGATCTGATCTATAAACCACTGATCTGATCTATAAACCTCTGATCTGATCTATAAACCTCTGATCTGGTCTATAAACCTCTGATCTGATCTATAAACCTCTGATCTGATCTATAAACCACTGATCTGATCTATAAACCTCTGATCTGATCTATAAACCTCTGATCTGATCTATAAACCACTGATCTGATCTATAAACCACTGATCTGATCTATAAACCTCTGATCTGATCTATAAACCACTGATCTGATCTATAAACCACTGATCTGATCTATAAACCTCTGATCTGGTCTATAAACCACTGATCTGATCTATAAACCTCTGATCTGATCTATAAACCACTGATCTGATCTATAAACCTCTGATCTGATCTATAAACCTCTGATCTGATCTATAAACCTCTGATCTGATCTATAAACCTCTGATCTGATCTATAAACCACTGATCTGGTCTATAAACCACTGATCTGATCTATAAACCTCTGATCTGATCTATAAACCTCTGATCTGATCTATAAACCACTGATCTGATCTATAAACCTCTGATCTGATCTATAAACCTCTGATCTGATCTATAAACCTCTGATCTGATCTATAAACCTCTGATCTGGTCTATAAACCTCTGATCTGGTCTGAGGGGTTCAGGATGGAGGGGAGTGTGAACAGAACAGGTGTGAAAGTATGTACAGACCATAATAACAGAGTCCAGATGTGACTGATGCTGCTGGGCAGGCGGACCTCTGGGACCCTCTGAGCTCTCCTGGTCCTGGTCCTGGTCCTGGTCCAGTCTGAGGACCAACCATCAACAGTTAGACCTCATTAATCACCGTTCTTTAGAAGAACCTACATTTTGTTCTCGTATGTTTTGTCTGACCTCGGCGTGACTGAGGGGCGGCCATCTTTAAACGCCAGAGGTTCCCCCTTTGACTGGTTGCTCTTTAAGGACACACAGCTGGGTCCAGGTCCAGGTCCAGGTCCAGGTCCAGGTTCAGGTTCAGGTTCAGGTTCAGGTAGCTCTGGTCTTTGATGGATCCTGAGGAACCAGGGAGGGAAATCCACTTGTTAAGTTGAATTAAAGCAGCCAGCAGGATATAAAGGGGTATCAGAGGATCTGGATCTGGATCAGGACCAGACTAATCCAGGTCTTAACAGATCACCTCGGTTCAGGACTGAAGAATCCATCTTTAAACGCCAGAGGTTCCCTCTTTGACTGGTTGCTCTTTAAGGACACACAGCTGGGTCTAGGTCCAGGTCCAGGTCCATGTAGCTCTGGTCTCTGATGGATCCTGGGGGACCAGGGAGGGAAATCCACTTGTTAGTCTTCAGACCCACTAAATGAACTCAGTAAATCTCTCATAGACCATGATGCATTGCTGTAGATTTAAGGGGTATCAGAGGATCTAGATCAGGACCAGACAGACCACCTCGGTTCAGGACTGAAGAATCCATCTTTAAACGCTAGAGGTTCCCCCTTTGACTGGTTGCTCTTTAAGGACACACAGCTGACTCCGGGTCCAGGATCAGGATCAGGATCAGGATCAGGATCAGGATCAGGATCAGGTCCAGGTCCCCATCCAGGTCCAGGATCAGGGAGGTCTGGTCTTTGATAGATCCTGGTAGACCAGAGAGGAATATTCAGTTTTTAGTTTTTAACAAAGTAAAAGCTTCAGAAACCAGCAGGAAGTAGTTCAGTCACTTCCTGTCTCTGCAGCCTTTCACAATAAAGTACATCAAGACACTCTGATCCTGAGAGACAGAGTACTGATACTTTACTACAGTAAAGTACTACTACCACACTGTACAAATACTCTGTTTCAGTAAAAGTACTAATACCATACTGTAAAAATACTCTGTTACTGTAAAAGTACTACTACCACACTGTAAAAATACTCTGTTACAGTAAAAGTACTACTACCACACTGTAAAAATACTCTGTTACTGTAAAAGTACTACTACCACACTGTAAAAATACTGTTACAGTAAAAGTATTAATACCACACTGTAAAAATACTCTGTTACTGTAAAAGTACTACTACCACACTGTAAAAATACTCTGTTACTGTAAAAGTACCAATACCACACTGTAAAAATACTCTGTTACAGTAAAAGTACTAATACCACACTGTAAAAATACTCTGTTACTGTAAAAGTACTACTACCACACTGTAAAAATACTCTGTTACAGTAAAAGTACTAATACCACACTGTAAAATACTCTGTTACAGTAAAAGTACTACTACCACACTGTAAAAATACTCTGTTACTGTAAAAGTACTACTACCACACTGTAAAAATACTATGTTACAGTAAAAGTACCAATACCACGCTGTAAAAATACTCTGTTACTGTAAAAGTACTACTACCACACTGTAAAAATACTCTGTTACTGTAAAAGTACCAATACCACACTGTAAAAATACTCTGTTACAGTAAAAGTACTAATACCACACTGTAAAAATACTCTGTTACTGTAAAAGTACTACTACCACACTGTAAAAATACTCTGTTTCAGTAAAAATACCAATACCACGTTGTAAAAATACTGTTACTGTAAAAGTACTACTACCACACTGTACAAATACTCTGTTACTGTAAAAGTACTACTACCACACTGTAAAAATACTGTTACTGTAAAAGTACCAATACCACGCTGTAAAGATACTCTGTTACTGTAAAAGTACTGCATTGAAAATGTTACTTCAGTAAAAGTACTACTACCACACTCTGTAAATACTGTGTTATATTGTAGTATTTATGTAGTACTGAGTACTGTGATAATCAGTATTAGTACTCACGTCGCCAGCAGTAGAACTGGAGGTCTCATGTCTCCTGCTGTCAACATCAAAAACAATAATAAACATCAAAAACAATAATAAACATCAAAAACAATAAACATCATAAACAATAATAAACATCATAAACAATAATAAACATCAAAAACAATAATAAACATCATAAACAATAATAAACATCAAAAACAATAATAAACATCATAAACAATAATAAACATGAAAAACAATAATAAACATCATAAACAATAATAAACATTAATAGAGGAACCTGTTATTAATCTGCCGGTGACGTCACAGCAGCCGCTCCCTGGGTAGAAACTGTATATACAGTATATATATATATATATTATATCTACCTGTGTCTACCTGTGTATCCAGGTAAGGTTCGGCCGTTAATCTCGTTTCTATGACATCCAGCTGACCTCACATACCGGGAGAACACCGGCACGTTGGAGAGGAACAACCGGAGAGAAGTTCTTCTGTTAACCGGAGAGAAGAAGAGAAACTGGCTGTATTCGAAACCGCATACTATACTAGTAGTACGTACTGATTTGACCAAAATGTAGTATGTAGTATGCAGTATGCGAACAAAAGCAAAATCTCCAGTAAGTCAGAAATACCCGGATGACGGTCTGATTTGGAAAAATGCTCCAGTCTGCATCAGACCAGTCTACCTCACCTACTGTATCCTACAATGCAAAGCGCTGGAGCAGCACAGGCTGCGGGTATAAAGCAGCAGCCAGGAGCTGCTGTTTTTGCGTTTTTAGCATTCTGCTAAATACATCACTTTAACCGTCACATACTGCATACTACTGAGGAACGCAGTATGCAGTATACAGTACATACTGCATACTACTGAGGAACGCAGTATGCAGTATACAGTACATACTGCATACTACTGAGGAACGCAGTATGCAGTATACAGTACATACTGCATACTACTGAGGAGCGCAGTATGCAGTATACAGTACATACTGCATACTACTGAGGAACGCAGTATGCAGTATACAGTACATACTGCATACTACTGAGGAACGCAGTATGTACTGTATACTGCATACTGCGCTCCTCAGTAGTATGCAGTATGTGACAGTTAAAGGGATGTATTTAGCAGAATGCTAGACGAGGTTAAGCCTTTAAACCAGCTCTTAAAGCACAGGACAAAAAAACAAACTTGTACCACTATTACAATATTATCAAAAAATACAACTTTGATTTTGTTGTTTATGTTCTGCTTGTTTACTTTATAAGATACTGCAGGTTTAAACTATTTATTCTAACAGCTCATAATGAAGTCCGACAAACAGGATCATCAACGAGGAGAGACGGGAAATATAAAACATTCATCCACATTTACTTTACTCAAACTGCTTTTTCAGTTACAGCAACAAAAAAAAGTGGACTGATCTCCCTCCAGATATTAGAGACATGCTAAAAAAGTGTCATGTTGTCTCATCAGGAATCTCTCTGCCCCGTCAGAAGCTGCTTTTCCCCTCGCTGCTCTGCTGCTCTGCAGCCGCTCTGTGAGCGCCACTGGCCGGCTCTCCAGCGAGCTACGCCCGCGGGCGATTGTGGAGCTTTTTAACTCCAAAAAGGCAGATAAACACAGGTTCCTGTTAATTTATAATGGACATCTGTGTTGTGATATTTAAACAAACTATCCGTCAACAAGGAAATCAAAGCCTCTTGTTTACGAGACCGGAGTGAGCTCCAGCAGCTCATAGCGGTCTCTGAGCGTGACTACCCGGCTTGCTGGCAGCGACCCGGGCAGGCGCTCGCTGGCTGTCACGGTATTCTGTGGAGCTTCTAAACTCCGACAACGGTGGAACAAATGTTCGATTCGCCATCTAACTTCGTAAAACTGCCGATATTAATAATCTACACAGTTGATTTCTCGCCTCAAAAACTTTCAGAAGTGAGTTTAGTGATGAAATGGCTACAGAAAACGCCTCCATCAGGGAGGTTCTGTTACAGTACCTCTGTTCTCCATCAGGGAGGTTCTGCAGCTGGAAGGAGACTCTGTTCTCCATCAGGGAGGTTCTGTTACAGTACCTCTGTTCTCCATCAGGGAGGTTCTGCAGCTGGAAGGAGACTCTGTTCTCCATCAGGGAGGTTCTGTTACAGTACCTCTGTTCTCCATCAGGGAGGTTCTGTTACAGTACCTCTGTTCTCCATCAGGGAGGTTCTGCAGCTGGAAGGAGACTCTGTTCTCCATCAGGGAGGTTCTGTTACAGTACCTCTGTTATCCATCAGGGAGGTTCTGTTACAGTACCTCTGTTCTCCATCAGGGAGGTTCTGCAGCTGGAAGGAGACTCTGTTCTCCATCAGGGAGGTTCTGTTACAGTACCTCTGTTCTCCATCAGGGAGGTTCTGTTACAGTACCTCTGTTCTCCATCAGGGAGGTTCTGCAGCTGGAAGGAGACTCTGTTCTCCATCAGGGAGGTTCTGTTACAGTACCTCTGTTCTCCATCAGGGAGGTTCTGCAGCTGGAAGGAGACTCTGTTCTCCATCAGGGAGGTTCTGTTACAGTACCTCTGTTCTACATCAGGGAGGTTCTGCAGCTGGAAGGAGACTCTGTTCTCCATCAGGGAGGTTCTGTTACAGTACCTCTGTTCTACATCAGGGAGGTTCTGCAGCTGGAAGGAGACTCTGTTCTCCATCAGGGAGGTTCTGCAGCTGGAAGGAGACTCTGTTCTCCATCAGGGAGGTTCTGTTACAGTACCTCTGTTCTCCATCAGGGAGGTTCTGCAGCTGGAAGGAGACTCTGTTCTCCATCAGGGAGGTTCTGTTACAGTACCTCTGTTCTACATCAGGGAGGTTCTGCAGCTGGAAGGAGACTCTGTTCTCCATCAGGGAGGTTCTGTTACAGTACCTCTGTTCTCCATCAGGGAGGTTCTGTTACAGTACCTCTGTTATCCATCAGGGAGGTTCTGTTACAGTACCTCTGTTCTCCATCAGGGAGGTTCTGCAGCTGGAAGGAGACTCTGTTCTCCATCAGGGAGGTTCTGTTACAGTACCTCTGTTCTCCATCAGGGAGGTTCTGTTACAGTACCTCTGTTCTCCATCAGGGAGGTTCTGCAGCTGGAAGGAGACTCTGTTCTCCATCAGGGAGGTTCTGTTACAGTACCTCTGTTCTCCATCAGGGAGGTTCTGCAGCTGGAAGGAGACTCTGTTCTCCATCAGGGAGGTTCTGTTACAGTACCTCTGTTCTACATCAGGGAGGTTCTGCAGCTGGAAGGAGACTCTGTTCTCCATCAGGGAGGTTCTGTTACAGTACCTCTGTTCTACATCAGGGAGGTTCTGCAGCTGGAAGGAGACTCTGTTCTCCATCAGGGAGGTTCTGCAGCTGGAAGGAGACTCTGTTCTCCATCAGGGAGATTCTGTTACAGTACCTCTGTTCTCCATCAGGGAGGTTCTGCAGCTGGAAGGAGACTCTGTTCTCCATCAGGGAGGTTCTGTTACAGTACCTCTGTTCTACATCAGGGAGGTTCTGCAGCTGGAAGGAGACTCTGTTCTCCATCAGGGAGGTTCTGTTACAGTACCTCTGTTCTCCATCAGGGAGGTTCTGCAGCTGTAAGGAGACTCTGTTCTCCATCAGGGAGGTTCTGTTACAGTACCTCTGTTCTCCATCAGGGAGGTTCTGTTACAGTACCTCTGTTCTCCATTAGGGAGGTTCTGTTACAGTACCTCTGTTCTCCATCAGGGAGGTTCTGCAGCTGGAAGGAGACTCTGTTCTCCATCAGGGAGGTTCTGTTACAGTACCTCTGTTCTCCATCAGGGAGGTTCTGCAGCTGGAAGGAGACTCTGTTCTCCATCAGGGAGGTTCTGTTACAGTACCTCTGTTCTCCATCAGGGAGGTTCTGCAGCTGGAAGGAGACTCTGTTCTCCATCAGGGAGGTTCTGTTACAGTACCTCTGTTCTCCATCAGGGAGGTTCTGTTACAGTACCTCTGTTCTCCATCAGGGAGGTTCTGCAGCTGGAAGGAGACTCTGTTCTCCATCAGGGAGGTTCTGTTACAGTACCTCTGTTATCCATCAGGGAGGTTCTGTTACAGTACCTCTGTTCTCCATCAGGGAGGTTCTGTTACAGTACCTCTGTTCTCCATCAGGGAGGTTCTGCAGCTGGAAGGAGACTCTGTTCTCCATCAGGGAGGTTCTGTTACAGTACCTCTGTTCTCCATCAGGGAGGTTCTGCAGCTGGAAGGAGACTCTGTTCTCCATCAGGGAGGTTCTGTTACAGTACCTCTGTTCTACATCAGGGAGGTTCTGCAGCTGGAAGGAGACTCTGTTCTCCATCAGGGAGGTTCTGTTACAGTACCTCTGTTCTACATCAGGGAGGTTCTGCAGCTGGAAGGAGACTCTGTTCTCCATCAGGGAGGTTCTGCAGCTGGAAGGAGACTCTGTTCTCCATCAGGGAGGTTCTGTTACAGTACCTCTGTTCTCCATCAGGGAGGTTCTGCAGCTGGAAGGAGACTCTGTTCTCCATCAGGGAGGTTCTGTTACAGTACCTCTGTTCTACATCAGGGAGGTTCTGCAGCTGGAAGGAGACTCTGTTCTCCATCAGGGAGGTTCTGTTACAGTACCTCTGTTCTCCATCAGGGAGGTTCTGTTACAGTACCTCTGTTATCCATCAGGGAGGTTCTGTTACAGTACCTCTGTTCTCCATCAGGGAGGTTCTGCAGCTGGAAGGAGACTCTGTTCTCCATCAGGGAGGTTCTGTTACAGTACCTCTGTTCTCCATCAGGGAGGTTCTGTTACAGTACCTCTGTTCTCCATCAGGGAGGTTCTGCAGCTGGAAGGAGACTCTGTTCTCCATCAGGGAGGTTCTGTTACAGTACCTCTGTTCTCCATCAGGGAGGTTCTGCAGCTGGAAGGAGACTCTGTTCTCCATCAGGGAGGTTCTGTTACAGTACCTCTGTTCTACATCAGGGAGGTTCTGCAGCTGGAAGGAGACTCTGTTCTCCATCAGGGAGGTTCTGTTACAGTACCTCTGTTCTACATCAGGGAGGTTCTGCAGCTGGAAGGAGACTCTGTTCTCCATCAGGGAGGTTCTGCAGCTGGAAGGAGACTCTGTTCTCCATCAGGGAGATTCTGTTACAGTACCTCTGTTCTCCATCAGGGAGGTTCTGCAGCTGGAAGGAGACTCTGTTCTCCATCAGGGAGGTTCTGTTACAGTACCTCTGTTCTACATCAGGGAGGTTCTGCAGCTGGAAGGAGACTCTGTTCTCCATCAGGGAGGTTCTGTTACAGTACCTCTGTTCTCCATCAGGGAGGTTCTGCAGCTGTAAGGAGACTCTGTTCTCCATCAGGGAGGTTCTGTTACAGTACCTCTGTTCTCCATCAGGGAGGTTCTGTTACAGTACCTCTGTTCTCCATTAGGGAGGTTCTGTTACAGTACCTCTGTTCTCCATCAGGGAGGTTCTGCAGCTGGAAGGAGACTCTGTTCTCCATCAGGGAGGTTCTGTTACAGTACCTCTGTTCTCCATCAGGGAGGTTCTGCAGCTGGAAGGAGACTCTGTTCTCCATCAGGGAGGTTCTGTTACAGTACCTCTGTTATCCATCAGGGAGGTTCTGTTACAGTACCTCTGTTCTCCATCAGGGAGGTTCTGCAGCTGGAAGGAGACTCTGTTCTCCATCAGGGAGGTTCTGTTACAGTACCTCTGTTCTCCATCAGGGAGGTTCTGTTACAGTACCTCTGTTCTCCATCAGGGAGGTTCTGCAGCTGGAAGGAGACTCTGTTCTCCATCAGGGAGGTTCTGTTACAGTACCTCTGTTCTCCATCAGGGAGGTTCTGCAGCTGGAAGGAGACTCTGTTCTCCATCAGGGAGGTTCTGTTACAGTACCTCTGTTCTACATCAGGGAGGTTCTGCAGCTGGAAGGAGACTCTGTTCTCCATCAGGGAGGTTCTGTTACAGTACCTCTGTTCTACATCAGGGAGGTTCTGCAGCTGGAAGGAGACTCTGTTCTCCATCAGGGAGGTTCTGCAGCTGGAAGGAGACTCTGTTCTCCATCAGGGAGGTTCTGTTACAGTACCTCTGTTCTCCATCAGGGAGGTTCTGCAGCTGGAAGGAGACTCTGTTCTCCATCAGGGAGGTTCTGTTACAGTACCTCTGTTCTACATCAGGGAGGTTCTGCAGCTGGAAGGAGACTCTGTTCTCCATCAGGGAGGTTCTGTTACAGTACCTCTGTTCTCCATCAGGGAGGTTCTGTTACAGTACCTCTGTTATCCATCAGGGAGGTTCTGTTACAGTACCTCTGTTCTCCATCAGGGAGGTTCTGCAGCTGGAAGGAGACTCTGTTCTCCATCAGGGAGGTTCTGTTACAGTACCTCTGTTCTACATCAGGGAGGTTCTGCAGCTGGAAGGAGACTCTGTTCTCCATCAGGGAGGTTCTGTTACAGTACCTCTGTTCTCCATCAGGGAGGTTCTGTTACAGTACCTCTGTTATCCATCAGGGAGGTTCTGTTACAGTACCTCTGTTCTCCATCAGGGAGGTTCTGCAGCTGGAAGGAGACTCTGTTCTCCATCAGGGAGGTTCTGTTACAGTACCTCTGTTCTCCATCAGGGAGGTTCTGTTACAGTACCTCTGTTCTCCATCAGGGAGGTTCTGCAGCTGGAAGGAGACTCTGTTCTCCATCAGGGAGGTTCTGTTACAGTACCTCTGTTCTCCATCAGGGAGGTTCTGCAGCTGGAAGGAGACTCTGTTCTCCATCAGGGAGGTTCTGTTACAGTACCTCTGTTCTACATCAGGGAGGTTCTGCAGCTGGAAGGAGACTCTGTTCTCCATCAGGGAGGTTCTGTTACAGTACCTCTGTTCTACATCAGGGAGGTTCTGCAGCTGGAAGGAGACTCTGTTCTCCATCAGGGAGGTTCTGCAGCTGGAAGGAGACTCTGTTCTCCATCAGGGAGGTTCTGTTACAGTACCTCTGTTCTCCATCAGGGAGGTTCTGCAACTGGAAGGAGACTCTGTTCTCCATCAGGGAGGTTCTGTTACAGTACCTCTGTTCTACATCAGGGAGGTTCTGCAGCTGGAAGGAGACTCTGTTCTCCATCAGGGAGGTTCTGTTACAGTACCTCTGTTCTCCATCAGGGAGGTTCTGCAGCTGTAAGGAGACTCTGTTCTCCATCAGGGAGGTTCTGTTACAGTACCTCTGTTCTCCATCAGGGAGGTTCTGTTACAGTACCTCTGTTCTCCATCAGGGAGGTTCTGCAGCTGGAAGGAGACTCTGTTCTCCATCAGGGGAGTTCTGTTACAGTACCTCTGTTCTCCATCAGGGAGGTTCTGCAGCTAGAAGGAGACTCTGTTCTCCATCAGGGGAGTTCTGTTACAGTACCTCTGTTCTCCATCAGGGAGGTTCTGCAGCTAGAAGGAGACTCTGTTCTCCATCAGGGGAGTTCTGTTACAGTACCTCTGTTCTCCATTAGGGAGGTTCTGTTACAGTACCTCTGTTCTCCATCAGGGAGGTTCTGCAGCTGGAAGGAGACTCTGTTCTCCATCAGGGAGGTTCTGTTACAGTACCTCTGTTCTCCATCAGGGAGGTTCTGTTACAGTACCTCTGTTCTCCATCAGGGAGGTTCTGTTACAGTACCTCTGTTCTCCATCAGGGAGGTTCTGCAGCTAGAAGGAGACTCTGTTCCTCAAGAGAAGAAATAACAAACACAACCTGCTAACTCAACTCATTCTGTCTCTGTGTACTAATACTTCTAAAAATACATTAACAATATAAATAATAAATATACAATTTCTCTTTATATATTTGTCTTTATATAAATATAGAATGTATCTTTATATAAAGATACATTCTATCTTTATATATTTGTCTTTATATAAAGATACAATGTATCTTTATATAAATGTACAATTTGTCTTTATATATTTGTCTTTAAATAAATGTACAATTTGTCTTTATATACATTTAAAATGTATCTTTATATAAATGTCTTTAAATAATTATACAATTTGTCTTTATATAAATGTACAATTTGTCTTTATATAAATATACAATTTATCTTTATATAAATATACAATTTGTCTTTATATATTTGTCTTTAAATAAATATACAATTTGTCTTTATATAAATATAGAATGTATCTTTATATAAATGTACAATTTGTCTTTATATATTTGTCTTTAAATAAATGTACAATTTGTCTTTATATACATTTAAAATGTATCTTTATATAAATGTCTTTAAATAATTATACAATTTGTCTATATATTTGTCTTTATATAAAGATAGAATGTATCTTTATATAAATATACAATGTATCTTTATATAAATGTACAATTTGTCTTTATATATTTGTCTTCATATACATTTACAATGTATCTTTATATAAATATACAATTTATCTTTATATATTTGTCTTTAAATAAATATACAATTTGTCTTTATATACATTTAAAATGTATCTTTATATAAATGTCTTTAAATAATTATACAATTTGTCTTTATATAAATGTACAATTTGTCTTTATATAAATATACAATTTATCTTTATATAAATATACAATTTGTCTTTATATATTTGTCTTTAAATAAATATACAATGTCTTTATATACATTTAAAATGTATCTTTATATAAATGTCTTTAAATAATTATACAATTTGTCTTTATATAAATGTACAATTTGTCTTTATATAAATATACAATTTATCTTTATATAAATATACAATTTGTCTTTATATATTTGTCTTTAAATAAATATACAATGACTTTATATACATTTAAAATGTATCTTTATATAAATGTCTTTAAATAATTATACAATTTGTCTTTATATAATTATACAATTTGTCTTAATATAAATATACAATTTGTCTTTATATAAATATACAATTTGTCTTAATATAAATATACAATTTGTCTTTATATATTTGTCTTTAAATAAATATACATTTTGTCTTTATATACATTTAAAATGTATCTTTATATAAATGTCTTTAAATAATTATGCAATTTGTCTTTATATAATTATACAATTTGTCTTAATATAAATATACAATTTGTCTTTATATAAATATACAATTTGTCTTAATATAAATATACAATTTGTCTTTATACATCAGTATACTCAGATCAGTCGGCATACTTTTACTACGACATACTACTGCAGAAGCAGTACTTTTACTCTGATACTTTCAGTACCTTTATGTGCTGATACTTTAGCTCTTTAACTTGAATACAGGACTTTGTGTTTACTGTAGTAACGGTACTTTTACTGCAGTAAAGGATGTGAATACTTCGTCCAGCAGATATTCGGATACTTTGGATATTTAATTAAAGGTGAATGTGAATATTTAGAACGTGTTCCTGACCTGAATGTGGTTTCAGGTCTTCCCTGTAAGGGGGTCAGACTGCTCTGGTTTCAGGACTGGAGGCTCTGGAGGGTTCAGCAGCGGATCCTCCAACCGGGACGACCGGAACGACCGGAACGACCGGAACGACCGGAACGACCGGAACGACCGGCACAAAAGAAACCACGGATATGATACGATACCACGGAGAAAACACGGATCAAATTACAGCAGAAAGCAGGAATCAGCCGTCTGGAACCGAAACACAGTAAACATTTAGTCTATAAACACGACTCCGTTTAAACTATATAACATTTAGTCTATAAACACGACTCCGTTTAAACTATATAACATTTAGTCTATAAACACGACTCCGTTTAAACTATATAACATTTAGTCTATAAACACGACTCCGTTTAAACTATATAACATTTAATCTATAAACACGACTCCGTTTAAACTGTATAACATTTAATCCATAGACACAACTCCGCTTAAACTATATAACATTTAATCTATAGACACGACTCCGTTTAAACTATATAACATTTAATCTATAGACACGACTCCGTTTAAACTATATAACATTTAATCTATAGACACGACTCCATTTAAACTATATAACATTTAATCTATAGACACGACTCCGTTTAAACTATATAACATTTAATCTATAGACACGACTCCGTTTAAACTATATAACATTTAATCTATAAACACGACTCCGTTTAAACTATATAACATTTAATCTATAAACACGACTCCGTTTAAACTATATAACATTTAATCTATAGACACGACTCCGTTTAAACTATATAACATTTAATCTATAAACACGACTCCGTTTAAACTATATAACATTTAATCTATAGACACGACTCCGTTTAAACTATATAACATTTAATCTATAAACACGACTCCGTTTAAACTATATAACATTTAATCTATAAACACGACTCCGTTTAAACTATAGAACATTTAGTCTATAAACACGACTCCGTTTAAACTATATAACATTTAGTCTATAAACACGACTCCGTTTAAACTATATAACATTTAATCTATAAACACTGATTCACCACCAGACTGTTAAAACATTTTATTCTGAAAAACTGTAAAGTACATGAAGCATAAATACACAAGTTCCTCTCAGACAGTTTATTTATAACAGAACTATAGATGAGGCCGTTTTCTATAAACTCAGATTAATCAATAATTAAATCAATAATTCAATTAGATTGTAGTTCCCAGGAAACTACAGACCCGCCAAAATAAAACGTTTATGATCCTGTTTCAGTCTGAAATATAAAAAAAATTTAAAAATGAAACACCGTGTGAAGATAGACGGCGATAGACGACCCTCCGCTACGCCGTCGTCCGTCCCGGTAGAGACGACCCTTCGCTACGCCGTCGACTGTCCCGGTAGAGACAACCCTCCGCTACGCCGTCGTCCGTCCCGGTAGAGACGGCGCTTCGCCACGCCGTCGTCCGTCCCGGTAGAGACGACCCTCCGCTACGGCGTCGACTGTCCCGGTAGAGACGACGCTCCGCCACGCCGTCGTCCGTCCCGGTAGAGACGACGCTCCGCCATGCCGTCATCCGTCCCGGTAGAGACGACCCTCCACTATGCCGTGGTCTCTCCCTGGTTCTTGTTGGTCAGTCTCTTATAAAACCAGCGCCACGACTGCAGCGTCTTCCCAGACCAGACCCAGAAGCCGGACGTGATCCCCACGATCATGGTCATCAGGTACTTGATCATGAACACGGCGAAGTCCGGCGTCAACGGCGCAAAGTTCCTGGCTGGGCACGGCACAGCGAAGCGCTTGCACGTCTGCATGCGCCACGTCCTCTCCCACTGCGGCCGGAAGGCCTGCTCGTAGAAGTAGCAGGCGATGACGATGGTGGCGGGCACCGTGTACAGCACGCCGAACACGCCGATCCGCACCATCAGCCTCTCCAGCTTCTCCGTCTCGGTGCCGGCGTGCTTCATGATGGTTCGGATGCGGAAGAGCGACACGAAGCCCGCCAGCAGGAAGGAAGTGCCGACGAAGAGGTAGACGAACAGCGGCACCAGGACGAAGCCGCGCAGAGCGTCCACGTTGTAGATCCCCACGTAGCAGACGCCAGTGAGCAGGTCGCCGTCCACCTGCCCCATCGCCAGGATGGTGATGGTTTTAACCGCCGGCAACGCCCAGGCCGCCAGGTGGAAGCACTGCGAGTTGGCCTCGATGGCCTCGTGGCCCCACTTCATCCCGGCGGACAGGAACCAGGCGAGGGACAGGATCACCCACCAGATGGAGCTCGCCATGCCGAAGAAGTAGAGGATCATGAAGAGGACGGTGCAGCCGTCCGTCTTGGTGCCCTGAGCCACCACCTTGTAGCCGTCCCGGTTGAACTCATCGCTACACACGACTCTGTCCTCCAACAGGAAGCCGGCGGTGTAGGCCACCGCCACCATTAAGTAGCAGCCAGACAGGAAGATGATCGGCCTCTCCGGGTAAAGGAACCGCCTCGAGTCCACCAGATAGGTGAGCACGGTGAAGAGGGTACTCACACAGCACAGGATGGACCAGATCCCGACCCAGAGCCTGCCGAACTTTAACTCCTCCTCACGGAAGTACATCACGCCGTTGGGTTTGGAGGTCTCGCAGGGGGCGCCGCAGTCTTTCGCCCCCAGGAAGTGGTAGTTGAGGTAGGGGGGCACCTTGAGCTGCGGGGGGCAGGAGAAGGGCTGGTCGGTCACGTGCTCGGGGAGGTTGGGGGTCGGGTCGGACGTGGGTCCGTCTGCGTCGGATGTGTTCTGACCAACGCAGATCTCTCCGGCGCCATGGACCGGGAAGTTCTCGCAACGCAGCCTCTCCGGCCACTGGAAGCCGAACTTATTCATGAGCGCCTCGCAGCCCTGGCGAGCGCGTTCGCACAGCGACCTGCAGGGCGGTATGGCCTGCTCCAGAACCGTGCAGACGGGCGCGTACATGGAGCACAGGAAGAACTTGAGGTCCGCGGAGCACTGGACTTTGACTAGCGGGTAGAACTGGTGCACCTCCAGCCCGGCGTCCTCCTGGTTGGCGTGGCCCAGCAGGTTGGGCATGATGGTCTGGTTGTAGGCAATGTCCGTGCACAGCGGGATGGAGATGGGCCGACAGAAGCCGTGGTCCGGGACGGAGATACCCTTCTCGTACTGGGAGGTGCTCGGCTGGAAGAGGAGCGCGACCACCAGAGCGCAGTCCGTTATCCAAATCCTCCGACAGCTCCGCGCCAACGCCAACGCCACCGCCACCGCCAACGCCAACGCCATCTTTTATAGTAGTTTTACTGCTTCAGTCCTTTATGAGTCCAAGAACCGGGTCTAATCATCCTCCTCTGAGTCCGGATCCAGGATTTAAGAGAAGCAACAGATGAACTCTTTGTAACTTGGCGGAGACGGAGACGGTCCAGATGGACTCTGAGTTCTGGTCCGACTGAAGCCTCTAAAGAAACCCGAAGTCTCCGTTAACGCGTCCGACGAGGAGCAAAGAGAAGTTAGTGTGTTGATGAACCGGCTCGTGGAGCGGGTCTGAGGTCTGAACCCGCATCACGCCGCATCACACGGTTTCCAGGCTCCCCTCCCTCCAGCGGGACGGGGCGCCTTGAAACCGGAGCACCAATCAGAGCGCTGTGTTCTGCTGGTGCTCGCCGCTGATTGGTCAGAGAGAGAAGAGACGCTGCAGAACTCCTCTGAGGATCATCGTGTTTTAATGTTCCCGTCAGTCTCTCAGTGATCTGGTGACGGCTGACAGCTGAGCAGATCATCACACATCAATCTGCATAATTAATATACATATAAAACATAAACAACAGCACCAGTCGGGTTAGAGTCGAGTCCTCACATCTGGGATTTATGTTAATATTTACAGCACGATGTTTGATGAATATAAACACAGTGTTATTATTCATCTTCACGAGAACAATAACCACTAAATAATGTGATTTAATCAAATGTATGAAGCATTTTATGAGTTCAAACACAAAATAATGAGACACGTAAAACCAGATAAATCAGTTAGAATGAAGACGGACAACGTCTGGTTACACCGTCTAGTATTATTATTCATCTCTAGCAGGTGTTTGAGTGGATGTAGCCGGTTCCTCGTTAGTTAACTGAAGCTTTAATTACAGTTAGCCGTGGCTATCTGAGCAGTTAGCTGCTACTCTAGCTGTTGTTTAGCTCCGTCTTGTAGCTGCTGGGAGGTTAACGGGAGGAGGTTAACGGGAGGTTAACTGGAGGAGGTTAATGGAGGTTAACGGGGGGTCAACGGGAGGTTAACGGGAGGAGGTTAACGGAGGTTAACGGAGGTTAACGGAGGTTAACGGGAGGTTAACGGGAGGTTAACAGGAGGGTTTTATGGTAGAAGTGTTTCTCTGTGTGGAACAGCAGTCACATTTTGGTCTGAACTAAGTTTGGAACTAGTTTTTTTCTTCGTAGAACTGAGCTGTTTGATCGGCGGCGTCACGACGGGCGGCTGAAAGTTTGAGAGCAAACAAAGCAGAAGAGTTTTATTCTTCAGAGAGTCGAGATCAAAGGCTGCCGTCTCATTAATTTATGATGATATTAGATTCGTTGCTGAATGAATTTGCTCATCAAACGATCGTAGCCGCCACACTTTAATATTCACGTCCTCTTTTATCTCTCCGATCAATCAAACCGACACGTTCAGCTTCCCGTCAATCAAACCGACACGTTCAGCTTACCGTCAATCAAACCGACACGTTCAGCTTCCCGTCAATCAAACCGACATGTTCAGCTTCCCGTCAATTAAACCGACACGTTCAGCTTCCCGTCAATCAAACCGACATGTTCAGCTTCCCGTCAATCAGAAGAAGAAGAAGAATTATAAATATACTGTAGGGACCCACCATTACTGGTTGACCAGCTAACTTCAAGAAACAACAGCAAGGAAGTTAGCACCAAGCTATCAAGCTGCTGGGAATAAGTATTGGAGCGATCAGCTTCCTCCAATCTGCACAACTTGATTTGAGCAGAGCAAAGACGACATCTTTGAATTGGAACCACAACTCAGGCCCCATCATATCTTAAAGAGCTCATAGTACCCTACTACCCCACTAGAGCACTGCGCTCACAGAATGCAGGGTTACTTGAGGTTCCTAGAGTCTCCAAAAGTAGAATGGGAGCCAGAGCCTTCAGCTATCAAGCTCCTCTTCTCTGGAACCAGCTCCCAGTTTCAGTCCGGGAGGCAGACACCGTCTCTACATTTAAGAGTAGGCTAAAGACTTTCCTCTTTGATAACGCTTACACTTAAGCTGCTATAGGCATAGACTGCCGGGGGACTTCCTATGACACACTGTCATAAGGAACTTCCTCTGACACACTGAGCTCCCCTCTCCTTCTGTATATACTCATGTCCCATGTCCATGTTGTTACTAACTTCATTCCTTCCCGGGAGTCCTTGTGCCTCCTTGTCTCGCAGCTAACCGTGGAGCGGGGTCACACCTGGAGTGAGGTCATACCTGGAGCGGGATCACACCGGGAGCGAGGTTATACCTGGAGCATGGGCACACTTGGAGCAGGGTTTCACCTGGATCTTGGTGGTCTCCGGTATTGTGGCTGCATCTGCTGCCGCGTCGGTGCCTGCTTGACACCAACTGCTACCATCCCTAATTAACTACGTCTGTACGAGGGACTACCAATGCTAACGAGGGATTTCCAACACCTAGTGACAATGTGGCAGCCTGGAGAATAACACTTCTCAATCACTGCCAAAGACATCAAGAGCTCCCAGCAAGCATGCTGATGCTGCAGGAACCAACGCACGGGCATCGATCGCAGGGACGTCCCACACCAATACACATGGACGTACTGAAGAGAGATGCTGGACAGTGCTGGCTTTCCGATAGTTGTATTATCACTCTTTCCATCCACCACTATTGGTTTTGTGTTATCAACCCTACTTGTATTAGCTATTACAGCTGCTAGACTGCTATTGTGGTGCTCTCTCTCTCTCTCTCTCCGGTCTCGGCAGATGGCTGCCCGCCCTGCGCCCGGTTCTGCTCCAGGTTTCTTCCCAGTAATCGGGGAGTTGTTCCTGGCCACAGTGCGCTTGGTGGATCCTGTTGGGTCTCTAAACTCTGGTGTACGGTCATAGACCTGCTCTATATATAAAGCGTCTTGAGATAACTTCTGTTGTGATTTGACGCTATACAAAAATAAATTGATTGAAATTGAACTTCAACACATGGAATTACAAACCCTTTTCTTCCATGGATTGGTAACGTACTGGGCTTACTTTAGCATTAGCAATCACACATGGCTGAGCAAGACTGTTCAACTTTGATTTCTAAAATGTACTTGTATTGATATGATTAATGTTATTCATTGAGTTTGACTGTTGTGATATTATTTGTAGTTAAGATACTTGGGTAGCCACATCTGATGTGTTTAGTTTATGCTTCACATAGACGAGGTCTTGCATGCAAACTAACCATCTTTTCTAACCCACTGCATTATCTAACACACATTAAGATGAAATACAGAAACTGTGAATTAGTTAAACATAAACATACAGCTTCAGATAATCTCAACCCCCACATCACCCCCCCCCTCTGTCCTTCCTGAGCACATATGCTCCAAAGAACAAAGAGGTCATGTGGTGACATGCTGACGGCCATCTTTGATCCCGCCATCTTTGTAGTTTTACAGTTTTCGCCCCTTTTGTCTGTAGGCAGACATCTTGAGACAAGAAGCCATCTTGTCTCTCTCTCCTTCTCTCTCTCTCCCTCTCTCTCTCTCTCTCTCACACACACACAAACACACACACACACACACACACACACACACACACACACACACACACACACACACACACACACACACACACACACACACACACACACACAGTGTTTGGTTTGTTTAGTTTAGTTATTTAGTTAGATTAATATTGTGTTTTAAGCCTTTATTATCTTGTAAATAAATGTTTGTGGAATATACAAGCTGGTCTGTTTAATGTTGTACAAGAGCGAATACTGTCAACCTCTGCTATGTCAAGAACTCAGATATCCTTCAACCTTTACTATCTATTTTGGTTATAGTTATTAATTTAATTATTAATCAACGTTCCAAATTGATAGTTTAGTATATTTAATGAGACTATATTAACGTTTTGGTTATTGGTCCCTGATTCCAGGGTGGTGCCCCGTTTATTATTGTTTATTGATAATTCTTATTAATATTAATAATTCTATTATTTATTAATTCATTTTCTAATAACCAAACCTGTTACTGCCAAATCCCTACATGTTGGCGCCCCGTGTGAGGCATAGTATTATTGTTGGCAAATTGTTCATAATTGTGCAATATTAATTTTCAGCATAAACCAAACCTGTTACTGCCAAATCCCTACAATACCCTGGTTCTTATTCAACTTCTTCTTTTGTTGTTTTGTTAGCGATGTTTCTGCAGACGCACAAACATTATTTAAATCTAACATAAACAACAATCCACTAGAATAAAACCTAAACTAGCAGCTAATGCTAACAGCTAGGAGCTAGGAGCTGGTTGATGAAGGATGGATAAACACCGTCTCTAACGTTAGCTGCTAACGTTAGCACGTCCGGCTAACTAGCTTTGTACCTCTGCGGTAGCATATCATTAGCTAACACAGTTTGTATTGTTTTCAGTGTTTATTGTTTTCAGTTTTTATTGTTTTCTGTTTTTTGCATGATCAATAAAATAAAACCACTTCCTGTAGACAGGAGAGCAGGAAGGACGAACGATTAATAAAATAAATCAATATTATCTGGTGATGAAGACTTTAATGAACATATTTAACCTTCACATGAGGACGAAGAATATAATATAATATCATATCATATAATATAACGTAACGTAACATAACGTAACGTAATGTAATGTAATATTATAATATAATATAATATCATATAATGTAATGTAATATTATAATATAATATAATATAACATAATATAATATAATATATAATATAATATAACGTAACGTAATGTAATATTATAATATAATATAACATAATATCATATAATATAATATAACGTAACGTAACGTAATGTAATATAATATAATATTATATCATATAATATAATAACAGATTTGATTTCATCAGCTCGTCAGCAGAGAGCTGCAACAGGTTGACAACAACTAATAAATATTTATTCGTAATTCATGAAGAGAGTCAGTCAGGAATCACTGCTAACACATGCTAACACATGCTAACACATGCTAGTGGGAGACGTGTTCAGACCGACGCCCCGAAGGACCGCAAAACATGAAGGGAACGTTTTACAATTAAATCAACAAATACGAGATTAAAGTACATTTACATAAACCTTAGCTTAGCTTTAGCACTTAGCTTAGCTTTAGCACTAAGCTTAGCTTAGCTTTAGCACTTAGCTTAGTGTCTCGTCAGGTTGGTGGTTAAAGGGTTTATTCCCCCCTCCGGTGGTCTCGTCAGGTTGGTGGTTAAAGGGTTTATTCCCCCCTCCGGTGGTCTCGTCAGGTTGACGGTGGCTCGTTAGCGGTCGGTCTGAGTTCGTTCACCAGAACTTGGCGGCGGGCAGCAGGGACGGTCTGAGTCTCCGTCCCGGGTTGAAGACGTCTCTGACCTCCGTCTCCAGACGAACGCCGGGCACCTTGAAAATGGACACCGCTGAAAAACAGAGAAGAAGAAGTTTGTTTTATTTATTTTACTACATAATGTATTAGCATGTAGCTCTGTTAGCATGTAGCTCTGTTAGCATGTAGCTCTGTTAGCTTACGGGTGTGTAAGCATGTAGCTGTGTTAGCATGTAGCTCTGTTAGCATGTAGCTCTGTTAGCATACGGGTGTGTTAGCATGTAGCTCTGTTAGCATGTAGCTCTGTTAGCATACGGGTGTGTTAGCATGTAGCTCTGTTAGCATGTAGCTGTGTTAGCATGTAGCTGTGTTAGCATGTAGCTGGGTTAGCATGTAGCTCTGTTAGCATGGAGCTCTGTTAGCATACGGGTGTGTTAGCATGTAGCTGTGTTAGCATGTAGCTGGGTTAGCATGTAGCTCTGTTAGCATGGAGCTCTGTTAGCATACGGGTGTGTTAGCATGTAGCTCTGTTAGCATGTAGCTGTGTTAGCATGTAGCTCTGTTAGCATGTAGCTCTGTTAGCATGTAGCTGTGTTAGCATGTAGCTGTGTTAGCATATAGCTGTGTTAGCATGTAGCTGTGTTAGCATGTAGCTGTGTTAGCATGTAGCTCTGTTAGCATCCGGGTGTGGTTCTTACTGTCTCTGAGGTGCATGATAGGAGGAGGCAGCGTGCTGAAGTACGGGTGCTGCAGGGAGTCCTGCGCCGAGATCCGGTCTGTAGGGACCCCCCTTAACATCCTCTGGACCAGGTCCTCGGTCTTATAGGGCAGCTGGTTCAACCTGATCCACATCAACATAAACAGACTGATGGAGGTCTACATGAAGAACCTGGTCCAGGTCCTGAACCTGGTCCACATCAACAGAAACAGACTGATGGAGGTCTACAGGAAGAACCTGGTCCAGGTCCTGAACCTGGTCCACATCAACAGAGACAGACTGATGGAGGTCTACAGGAAGAACCTGGTCCACATCAACAGAAACAGACTGATAGAGGTCTACATGAAGAACCTGGTCCAGGTCCTGAACCTGGTCCACATCAACAGAAACAGACTGATAGAGGCCTACAGGAAGAACCTGGTCCAGGTCCTGAACCTGATCCACATCAACAGAAACAGACTGATGGAGGTCTACAGGAAGAACCTGGTTCAGGTCCTGCTAGCATGCTAACACTTGAACATACAGTGTTTGGTCATCAGCATAGAGGAGTAACAGTAGACTCCACGTTAGCATGTTAGCATAAACAATACTTAGCTCCGTGCTATCATATTAGCATCTGTTATGTTGAGTCCTGGCTGACTCCATGCTAGCGCGTTAGCCTCGACTCTCTAGCTAATCAAACGGAACGTCTTTAACGTTATCGGGTGTATTTGTGGCGTTTCCGAACCTTTTCCAGAAGCTGCGAAGCTGCTTGGGCTCCGAGTGAAGGAAGCGCTCTGCGGAGACAAAGACAAGAGACAGAGTCCTTCAGGATGAACCACAATCATCATCTGTAGCGCCACCATCAGGTCAACCAGTTCAGGACTCCAACACTATGGTTGATGAGCAGAGAACCTGCAGCCTCAGCTACTGATAGAGCATGCTACTGATAGCATGCTACTGACCTGGTTGATAGTTGGGCAGCTGACTGACTCCAGGCCAGATGTCCTCAGACGGGACACCGAGGACCTGCAGGGACAGCACAGCTTCTATTAGTATTAATATTTAAATCAATAATCTAACTAATAAATGATTAGACTTTAATAAAACAGATCACATTATAAATTGCTCATAATGTTGCTTTAGATGATGAAGTGTATTAAAACCACATTTCTAAATAGAAGAATGAAATATCATTACATACAGAAATATGTTAATATTAATAATTAACAGTTATTTAAACAGTTTGACCTTTCCTTCGATATAATACAATACAATAAAATAAAATATCTCCGTCACCTTCCAGATCTTCTGCAGTTGTTCAAAGACATCCGTGAGTCCGGGGAACGCCGGCGCCCCCTGCAGCATCTCCACGAAGATACAGCCGGCACCCCTGATTCAAACACACTCAACTTTATTAACAACAATAATCAACAGAGCAGAACCAGGTTCCAGCTGTATTTAATACTTTATCATTATTAATAAACATGATGAAGACAGTGAGCGTCTGACCAGATGTCCAGAGCCGTGGAGTAATCTGTGGATCCCAGCAGGACGTCGGGGGGGCGGTACCACAGCGTCACCACCTCAGACGAGAAGGTCAGACTGGGGATGGACTTGGACCGAGCCAGACCTGAACCCAGAACCAGAACCACAGGTCCAGTCAGTACCAACAAAGAGAGGAGCTACGACACATCTTATTATTAATAATAATAATGATGATGATGATGATGTGGCGTTAACCGAAGTCGGCCATCTTGAGTTCTCCCAGGTAGCTGATGAGCAGGTTGTGAGGCTTCAGGTCTCGGTGGAGGATCCTCCGGCTGTGGATGAAGCACAGCGCTCGCAGCAGCTGGAACATGAAGAGCTGCAACGACAACGACAACCACAATGACGACAACGACAACAACGACTAGAAGGACAACAACAAGGACGACGACAAGGACAATGACGACAACGACGAGGACAACGACAAGGACAACGACGACAAAACGACAAGGACAACGACGACAACGACGACAACGACTAGAAGGACAACGACAAGGACGACGACAAGGACAATGACGAAAACGACGACAACGACGACAACGACAAGGACAACGACAAGGACGACGACAAGGACGACGACAAGGACAATGACGAAAACGACGACAACGACGACAACGACAACGACGACAACGACAAGGACAACGACAAGGACAACGACAAGGACGACGACAATGACGACAACGACTAGAAGGACAACGACAAGGACGACGACAAGGACAATGACGACAATGGCGACAAAGACAAGGACAACGACAAGGACGACAACGACTAGAAGGACAACGACAAGGACGACGACAAGGACAACGACGACAACGACTAGAAGGACAACGACAAGGACGACTACAAGGACAATGACGACAACGACTAGAAGGACAACGACAAGGACGACGACAACGACAAGGACAATGACGACAACGACAAGAATGACAACGACAAGGACAATGACCACAATGACTAGAAGTAAAACGACAAGGACAAGGACGACAACGACCAGGACCACAACAACAACGACTAGGACAACGACAACTAAAAGGACAACGACAATGACGACAAAGACAACAACGACTAGAAGGACAAGGACAACGACAAGAACACGGACGAAAAGGACAACGACAAGGAAATCAACAACGAAAAGGACAAGGACAATGACGACAATGACGACTAGAAGGACAACGACAAGGAAAACGATGACAAAGACAAGGACAAAGACGACAAGGACAACAACGACTTGAAGGACAAGGACGACTAGAAGGACAACGACTACAACGACAACGATGACAACGACAAGGACAATGACTACAAGGACAAGGACGACAACGACAAGGACAATGATGACAACGACAAGGACAATGACGACAAGAAGGACAACTACAAGGACAATGACAGGCGTTGTGTGTTTGAGGTGTGAACGGACCCTGACGTTGTGTGAGTGCAGTCCTCCAGGGTGTTGGGTCAGGTACTGGGCCAGGTCCGTCTGCTGCAACAACACCAGAAGAAGAAACAACACCATTAACTTATGGAAATTATGTTTTAACATTTCATGGACACATTGATTATAAGGGTCATTATATATTATATATAATGTATATATAATGTACATATATAGATATATATCTATCTATATATCAGTTAAAGTACAGTGTTACTGCAGCTGATTCTCACCACGTATTCAAAGACGAAGGTCAGAGACTCTCTGGTGTGAATGATGTCATGGAGGACGACGATGTTGGCGTGTTTCAGACCTTTGAGCAGAGACGCTGTGTGCGCGCGCACACACACACACACACACACACACACACACACAAACAACATTAACAATAGGGAAATACCACCTTAAAACCACCTAAAATCCTTTAAAGAGTATAACACACTGTAAAAAATAACAAGTAGGCCATGCACTGTAAAAAATTTAGACCAGCAGATGTGCTGTTAAAAAAAGCCACAAAATACACTGTAAAAAGTACCTCCCAGAAGTTACACTGTAAAAAGTAACAATCAGAGGTCACACTGTAAAAAGTGTGTGTGTGTGTGTGTTGGTCACCTTCTCTGATGGCGGTGAATGGGACACCCTCCTCCGTCTTCATACGGATGACCTTCAGAGCCACCAGCTGCCCGTTGATCCTCAACAAGCAACAGTTACAGTAAATATCACAGTAAAAGTACTGCAGTGAAGTAAAGCAGTAGGAGTACATCAGTAGAGTAGAGTAGTTGGACGGAGTCGGACTGACCTGCTGATGCCCTTGTAGACGGAGGCGTACGCTCCTTCACCCAGTTTCTCCAGACTCAGGTAAGAATGAGCTGCTCCAAACTGGAGACCCGGTTTCTGCTCAGAGGACACAGGATGGACACTTCGGGTCACGGGTCACACTTTATATGTACAGTATATATCAGATGTTGGTGTGTGAGGACAGCTGGTGGACAGGTTTGAGAGAGTTCTGACCCAGGTGAAGTGGTCCTCGCCATCCGTCCCTCCCAGCGGGTCGCTGCTGCTGCGTCCTCGCTGGCCTCGGTACCGGCGCACCTGCAGAGTGTGGAACCAGTGTGGCTGGGGCCCGGAGGGGGACGGATCCAGCTGGGACACACAGACAGACAGAGACCACGTCAACAGGACCACCTTAAAAACCTTTTAAAAAAACACCTTAAAAACCTTAAAACACCTTAAAAACCTTTAAAACACCTTAAAACACCTTAAAAACCCTTAAAAACAACAGATCACACAGTAAAAATGAACAACCAATTGGTACTCTGGAAAAGAAGAGGAACAGAAGCACTGTTACTCAAACAGTAGTAGCGTTACTCAAACCAGAGTAACTCTACTCCGGTTTGAGTAGCGTTACTCAAACAGGAGTACTGTTACTCAAACAGGAGTAACGTTACTCTGACAGTAGTAAAGATACTCAGACAGTAGTAAAGATACTCTGAAGGTAGCAAAGTTACTCAGACAGTAGTAACATTACCCTGACAGTAGTACTGTTACTCAGACAGTAGTAAAGTTACTCAGACAGTAGTAAAGATACTCTGAAGGTAGTAAAGTTACTCAGACAGTAGTACTGTTACTCAGACAGTAGTAAAGTTACTCAGACAGTAGTAAAGTTACTCAGACAGTAGTAAAGATACTCTGAAGGTAGTAAAGTTACTCAGACAGTAGTACTGTTACTCAGACAGTAGCAAAGTTACTCAGACAGTAGTAACGTTACTCTGACAGTAGTACCGTTACTCAAACAAGAGTAGCGTTACTCAAACAGGAGTATTGTTACTCTGACAATAGTACTGTTACTCTGATAGTAGTAAAGTTACTCTGACAGTAGTAACATTACTCAGACAGTAGTAAAGTTACTCAAACAGTAGTAACATTACTGACAGTAGTAACATTACTCTGACAGTAGTACTGTTACTCAGACAGTAGTAACATTACTCTGACAGTAGTAACATTACTCAAACAGTAGTAACATTACTCTGACAGTAGTACTGTTACTCAGACAGTAGTAACGTTACTCAGACAGTAGTAACATTACTCTGACATTAGTAAAGTTACTCAGACAGTAGTAAAGTTACTCAGACAGTAGTAACATTACTCAGACAGTAGTACTGTTACTCAGACAGTAGTACTGTTACTCAGACAGTAGTAACATGACTCAGACAGTAGTAACATTACTCTGACAGTAGTAACATTACTCAAACAGTAGTAACATTACTCTGACAGTAGTACTGTTACTCAGACAGTAGTAACGTTACTCAGACAGTAGTAACATTACTCTGACATTAGTAAAGTTACTCAGACAGTAGTAAAGTTACTCAGACAGTAGTAACATTACTCAGACAGTAGTACTGTTACTCAGACAGTAGTAACATGACTCAGACAGTAGTAAAGTTACTCAGACAGTATTACTGTTACTCAGACAGTAGTAACATTACCCTGACAGTAGTACTGTTACTCAGACAGTAGTAACATGACTCAGAGTAGTAAAGTTACTCTGACAGTAGTAAAGTTACTCAGACAGTAGTAACATTACTCTGACAGTAGTACTGTTACTCAGACAGTAGTAAAGTTACTCAGACAGTAGTAACATTACTCAGACAGTAGTAAAGTTACTCAGACAGTAGTAACATTACTCAGACAGTAGTAAAGTTACTCAGACAGTAGTAACATTACTCAGACAGTAGTAACGTTACTCAGACAGTTGTCAGTGTTATTTAATACCTCAGCAGGCGGGAGGGAAGATGAACTCCGGCTCTTTCTCAAGCTGAGCTCCTCCATCTTCACCTCCTTCTCCTCCTCCTCCTCCTCTTCTTCTTCTTCTTCCCTCCTCCCTTTCTCCTCCTCATCCTCCTCTTCCTCACCACAGCAGCACCTCCTCACCCACCAGCCGGCGTCCCTCAGCCAGCGGGACAAGTCCTCCATCTTTTCCTCGTCTTCTTCTTCTTCCTCTTCTCCTCTCTCCGTCTCATATGACTCACATGGTTCAGGACGAGCAAACAGGGTCCCATGACCGAGTCTGAGTCCCAGACCAGAACAACAGGGTCCATTCAACCCAGAGGGAGTACCGCCTCCCGCTGGTCCCCAGCAGGAACTACAGATATATACTATATATACATACTATATAACACTATACTATACACTGTATAACATGACATAATAACAGGGATGATGTGATCATGTGACAGTGAACGGAGAGTCTGCAGCGATCAATATTTCTTATTTATTTAGCCCAAAACATACAAAACAAACCCACCAATCACATCACAGAGTGAGGACGCGTCCCAGCGCCGCACCGAGCCGAGCACCAAAGAAGAAGAAGAAGAAATAAATCTGCTTCCTGCCATTAAACCAGGCGGCAAACCTCCGGGTCTGAGAAGTGAAGCCAACGCTGAAGTCCCTTTAACTGCAACCAAGATGGAGACCGTCAGAAACCAAGATGGAGACGGTCAAAAACGTTAAGAACAAAACATGAAACAGGAAACACTTTAACTGCTTCTATTTCAAAATAAAAGCTCGGTTTCTTCTAGATAGTCTCACTCTGCCCCGATGAGGAGAAATAAAAGAGTACATCATCTGCAAAATATAAAGAAAACGCATTTCTACTGCAGGAACCTTCTGCAGGAACCCAACTCTGCTCGCCTTACGGACCACGGGGTTCTAGATAGAACTGGGTTCTAGATAGCTAGCTAGCATAAAGGTATAAATAAAGGTTCACCGGTTGAGGTGTTCCAAATGATTTGGTTCCTGCAGTAGAAAAGAGAAACGGCGTAAATGTTGAACTCTACCAGAAAACACCAGATTCCCACGAGGAGCATTTTATACAAACAGGAAGTCACAACTCGGCTTTCTCCAGGAAGTCACGGCAACCGGTAACCAACCGGGCCCTTTAACGCCAAGGAGTCGACCGTGACGTCACCGTCCCGTCCTCGCCGTCCCAACCTTCACATCCTGTTACTGTTTGAAAGGCAGCTGGAGGTCGACGCCATCCTGTCCCCCGTATGGCGCTCGGGTTACCCGTCCCAGAATCCCCGCTGCACGTCAACCATCAGACCAACTGTTTCCTCCACGACGCCGCGGTGAGGTCGGAGGTCAGATGTGTCGAGGGCACCACGCTCCCTCCAGGGCGTCCATGTTGATTCCTCTCAGGTCGCCGAAGTCGTCGCCGTCTCCGTCGCAGTACTCGCCGTCGTCGTCGTGGTCGTGGTCGTCGAAGCGAGACGTGTAGCTGGTCGACGCCTTCTGCTGCTGAGACGTAAACACGCCGTCGTTAATAACCTCATCTCTTCTACGTTCATTTTAAATCTGGATGTTTTAATATTTACCGTTCTGACGACGGGTTCTCTGAACGGCGGGCAGACCATGAAGAACCGAGGGATCGCCACGTGGAACACTTCCTCCTTATTGGCTGAGAGACAAACAGCTGCTTAGAACCATTACCCAGCCGGTGGAACGTGTGTTAACATAATGAGTATAGAACCGTTACCCAGCCGGTGGAACGTGTGTTAACATAATGGGTATAGAACCGTTACCCAGCCGGTGGAACGTGTGTTAACATAATGAGTGTAGAACCGTTACCCAGCCGGTGGAACGTGTGTTAACATAATGAGTGTAGAACCGTTACCCAGCCGGTGGAACGTGTGTTAACATAATGAGTGTAGAACCGTTACCCAGCCGGTGGAACGTGTGTTAACATAATGAGTGTAGAACCGTTACCCAGCCGGTGGAACGTGTGTTAACATAATGAGTGTAGAACCGTTACCCAGCCGGTGGAACGTGTGTTAACATAATGAGTGTAGAACCGTTACCCAGCCGGTGGAACGTGTGTTAACATAATGAGTGTAGAACCGTTACCCAGCCGGTGGATCGTGTGTTAACATAATGAGTGTAGAACCGTTACCCAGCCGGTGGAACGTGTGTTAACATAATGAGTGTAGAACCGTTACCCAGCCGGTGGAACGTGTGTTAACATAATGAGTGTAGAACCGTTACCCAGCCGGTGGAACGTGTGTTAACATAATGAGTATAGAACCGTTACCCAGCCGGTGGAACGTGTGTTAACATAATGAGTATAGAACCGTTACCCAGCCGGTGGAACGTGTGTTAACATAATGAGTATAGAACCGTTACCCAGCCGGTGGAACGTGTGTTAACATAATGAGTATAGAACCGTTACCCAGCCGGTGGAACGTGTGTTAACATAATGAGTATAGAACCGTTACCCAGCCGGTGGAACGTGTGTTAACATAATGAGTGTAGAACCGTTACCCAGCCGGTGGAACGTGTGTTAACATAATGAGTGTAGAACCGTTACCCAGCCGGTGGAACGTGTGTTAACATAATGAATGTAGAACCGTTACCCAGCCGGTGGAACGTGTGTTAACATAATGAGTGTAGAACCGTTACCCAGCCGGTGGAACGTGTGTTAACATAATGAGTGTAGAACCGTTACCCAGCCGGTGGAACGTGTGTTAACATAATGAATGTAGAACCGTTACCCAGCCGGTGGAACGTGTGTTAACATAATGAGTATAGAACCGTTACCCAGCCGGTGGAACGTGTGTTAACATAATGAGTGTAGAACCGTTACCCAGCCGGTGGAACGTGTGTTAACATAATGAGTGTAGAACCGTTACCCAGCCGGTGGAACGTGTGTTAACATAATGAGTGTAGAACCGTTACCCAGCCGGTGGAACGTGTGTTAACATAATGAGTGTAGAACCGTTACCCAGCCGGTGGAACGTGTGTTAACATAATGAATGTAGAACCGTTACCCAGCCGGTGGAACGTGTGTTAACATAATGAATGTAGAACCGTTACCCAGCCGGTGGAACGTGTGTTAACATAATGAGTATAGAACCGTTACCCAGCCGGTGGAACGTGTGTTAACATAATGAGTATAGAACCGTTACCCAGCCGGTGGAACGTGTGTTAACATAATGAGTATAGAACCGTTACCCAGCCGGTGGAACGTGTGTTAACATAATGAGTATAGAACCGTTACCCAGCCGGTGGAACGTGTGTTAACATAATGAATGTAGAACCGTTACCCAGCCGGTGGAACGTGTGTTAACATAATGAGTATAGAACCGTTACCCAGCCGGTGGAACGTGTGTTAACATAATGAGTATAGAACCGTTACCCAGCCGGTGGAACGTGTGTTAACATAATGAGTATAGAACCGTTACCCAGCCGGTGGAACGTGTGTTAACATAATGAGTATAGAACCGTTACCCAGCCGGTGGAACGTGTGTTAACATAATGAGTATAGAACCGTTACCCAGCCGGTGGAACGTGTGTTAACATAATGAGTATAGAACCGTTACCCAGCCGGTGGAACGTGTGTTAACATAATGAGTATAGAACCGTTACCCAGCCGGTGGAACGTGTGTTAACATAATGAGTATAGAACCGTTACCCAGCCGGTGGAACGTGTGTTAACATAATGAATGTAGAACCGTTACCCAGCCGGTGGAACGTGTAGTGACCCTCCATGTACTCCGACGGCGTGGAGAACGTGGTGCAACTGGCGTACTCGTGCACTTTCCCCGGCGTCATGACGGGAAACTCTCCTGCACACACACACACACACACACAAGCACCCATATCAGCAGGTGGTAGGAGCCCGTGGAGGCGTACCGCTGGTCAGGTGGTCATGTGATGCGAGCAGCGTACCGACCACGCCGGGACCCTGAACTTCCTCCACGTTGCCGTCCGAGGTGGTGATCTTCCAGTAGCGGCTGTCTAGCTGACAGGCGGCGTCCGGCGAGGCGCCGCTCGCCATCTCTATCCTGAAAATACACGCTCATTAAAACACCTCTTCTGTACGGAGAGACAGACAGGAAGTCAGACAGGAAGTCAGACAGACAGGAAGTCAGACAGACAGAAAGTCAGACAGGAAGTCAGACAGGAAGTCAGACAGACAGGAAGTCAGTCAGTCAGACAGGAAGTCAGTCAGTCAGACAGGAAGTCAGTCAGACAGGAAGTACCTGATGCGGTAGGTGAAGAAGAAGTGCGGCGGGTGGACGGAGGAAAGCTCAGGCAGGAAGGCGGTAGAAACGGAGACGGTGATGTCGTCGGTGGTCGCCACGCAGCCTTTCTCGTGCACATACCTGAACACAGGAAGTAGATTAATGACGGAGCAGCAGCAGCGGGGTGGGGGTGGGGGGTGGGGGGGGTCAGGTCTACAGGTGTGTTACCTGAAGATCTGGTCTCTGATGATCGGATATTCTCCTGTGACCACGTTGTGGACGTACGCCGTGAACCACTCCAGGAAACAGGAACCTGAACACGTAACCACGGAAACATGTGTGATATTACAGTCCTAACCTCTATTCAGCCAACGAACGCACGAACGCACGAACGAACGCACGAACGCACGAACGCACGAACGAACGCACGAACGCACGAACGAACGCACGAACGCACGAATGAACAGACCTGTGATGAACATGTCGATGGCTGAAGGATCCTGAGCCGTCTGATCCTGAAAGACAAAGACCAGGTCTCATTAACACACGTCTTTAACTGTCTGAATACACTATTACTTTATTGTGAAGGCTAACAGGAAGTGGTACGTACGGGACAGGGGTAGAAGCTCTGGAACATGCGGCGCCCCTCGGCCGGCTCCAGGGCCATGTACTGGCTCAGTCCAGTGTGGAAGCAGAAGGTCAACGGGAGGCAGCGTCTCATCCCCTTCCTCTGCTGGAAGCCGCCGGCCGCCGTCTCCACGTCCAGCAGGACCTCCGACCGGTAGTGGTTGGACAGGGACATGCTGCCCATCAGCCTGGAGAGGACACACAGACAGTGAGATCAGCAGAGACCAGCAGAGAGACCAGGACCAGGTACCCACCCCGGGATGACCAGCTTCTGTCCGTTGTGGATCCGGTAGGAGCAGCGGTAGTCGTCTGGCAGTCTGCAGCCGATCTGAGCCTCGATGTCGTTAAGCTCCACCTCTGTGGCGCCTTCTGGAGGATAAAACAAACACACCACAACATCAACACCCAAAATAGAACCACGGGGGAGGAAGTACAAGTATACAAGTACTAATACCACACTGAACCAGTACTAATACCACACTGAACCAGTACTAATACCACACTGAACAAGCACTAATACCACACTGACCCAGTACTAATACCACACTGACCCAGTACTAATACCACACTGACCCAGTACTAATACCACACTGAACCAGTACTAATACCACACTGAACAAGCACTAATACCACACTGACCCAGTACTAATACCACACTGAACCAGTACTAATACCACACTGAACCAGTACTAATACCACACTCAACCAGTACTAATACCACACTGAACCAGTACTAATACCACACTGAACCAGTACTAATACCACACTGAACCAGTACTAATACCACACTGAACCAGTACTAATACCACACTCAACCAGTACTAATACCACACTGAACCAGTACTAATACCACACTGAACCAGTACTAATACCACACTGAACAAGCACTAATACCACACTGACCCAGTACTAATACCACACTGAACCAGTACTAATACCACACTCAACCAGTACTAATACCACACTGAACCAGTACTAATACCACACTGAACCAGTACTAATACCACACTGAACCAGTACTAATACCACACTGAACCAGTACTAATACCACACTGAACCAGTACTAATACCACACTCAACCAGTACTAATACCACACTGAACCAGTACTAATACCACACTGAACCAGTACTAATACCACACTGAACCAGTACTAATACCACACTCAACCAGTACTAATACCACACTGAACCAGTACTAATACCACACTGAACCAGTACTAATACCACACTCAACCAGTACTAATACCACACTGAACCAGTACTAATACCACACTGAACCAGTACTAATACCACACTGAACCAGTACTAATACCACACTGAACCAGCACTAATACCACACTGAACCAGTACTAATACCACACTGAACCAGTACTAATACCACACTGAACCAGTACTAATACCACACTGAACCAGTACTAATACCACACTGAACCAGTACTAATACCACACTGAACCAGTACTAATACCACACTGAACCAGTACTAATACCACACTGAACCAGTACTAATACCACACTGAACCAGTACTAATACCACACTGAACCAGTACTAATACCACACTGAACCAGTACTAATACCACACTGAACCAGTACTAATACCACACTGAATCAGTACTAATACCACACTGAACAAGCACTAATACCACACTGAACCAGTACTAATACCACACTGAATCAGTACTAATACCACACTGAACAAGCACTAATACCACACTGAACCAGTACTAATACCACACTGAACCAGTACTAATACCACACTGAACCAGTACTAATACCACACTGAACCAGTACTAATACCACACTGAATCAGTACTAATACCACACTGAACCAGTACTAATACCACACTGAACCAGTACTAATACCACACTGAACAAGCACTAATACCACACTGAACCAGTACTAATACCACACTGAACAAGCACTAATACCACACTGAACCAGTACTAATACCACACTGAACCAGTACTAATACCACACTGAACCAGTACTGAACCAGTACTAATACCACACTGAACAAGCACTAATACCACACTGAACCAGTACTAATACCACACTGAACCAGTACTAATACCACACTGAACCAGTACTGAACCAGTACTAATACCACACTGAACAAGCACTAATACCACACTGAACAAGTACTAATACCACACTGAACCAGTACTAATACCACACTGAACAAGCACTAATACCACACTGAACAAGTACTAATACCACACTGAACAAGTACTAATACCACACTGAACAAGTACTAATACCACACTGAACCAGTACTAATACCACACTGAACCAGTACTAATACCACACTGAACCAGTACTAATACCACACTGAACAAGTACTAATACCACACTGAACAAGTACTAATACCACACTGAACCAGTACTAATACCACACTGAACAAGCACTAATACCACACTGAACCAGTACTAATACCACACTGAACCAGTACTAATACCACACTGAACAAGTACTATTACTACACTGAACAAGCACTAATACCACACTGAACCAGTACTAATACCACACTGAACCAGTACTAATACCACACTGAACAAGTACTAATACGTAGAAGTATTGTCAGTTTCATGTAGTAAAGGTATGTGAGTATAATCAGGAAGTAAAGGTGTTAAAGTATTAAAAGTAGAAACATGTTCTATACTGATTTATTATATTCTATTATAATATTATATATTGTATTATATTATTATATTATATTATTTTGTTATATTATGTTGTATTATGTTATATTATGTTATATTATATTATATTATGTTATATATTATTTTGTTATGTTATATTATATTATTATATTATATTATGTTATATTATATTATAATATTATGTTATATTATATTATGTTATATTATATTATTTTGTTATATTATATTATATTATGTTATATTATATTATTATATTATGTTATATTATATTATATTATGTTATATTATATTATTATATTATATTATGTTATATTATATTATTTTGTTATATTATATTATATTATGTTATATTATATTATTATATTATGTTATATTATATTATTTTGTTATATTATATTATATTATGTTATATTATATTATTATATTATATTATGTTATATTATATTATAATATTATGTTATATTATATTATATTATGTTATATTATATTATATTATTATATTATGTTATATTATATTATATTATGTTATATTATATTATTATATTATATTATGTTATATTATATTATATTATATTATATTATTTTGTTATATTATATTATATTATGTTATATTATATTATTATATTATGTTATATTATATTATTTTGTTATATTATATTATATTATGTTATATTATATTATTATATTATATTATGTTATATTATATTATAATATTATGTTATATTATATTATATTATGTTATATTATATTATTTTGTTATATTATATTATATTATGTTATATTATATTATATTATGTTATATTATATTATATTATATTATTATATTATATTATATTATTATATTATGTTATATTATATTATTTTGTTATATTATATTATGTTATATTATATTATTATATTATATTATGTTATATTATATTATAATATTATGTTATATTATATTATATTATGTTATATTATATTATTTTGTTATATTATGTTATATTATATTATAATATTATGTTATATTATATTATATTATGTTATTATATTATATTATGTTATATTATATTATATTATATTATGTTATATTATATTATTTTGTTATATTATATTATATTATGTTATATTATATTATATTATTATATTATATTATGTTATATTATATTATAATATTATGTTATATTATATTATATTATATTTTTATATTATATTATGTTACATTATATTATAATATTATGTTATATTATATTCTAGATTCTATATTCTACAGACCTTTGAGTGATGCGATCATGCGTGGACAGCTCTGCTGCAGGAAGACCTTGAGCTGCTCCCAGGATCTCTTCAGTACGGGGTAGTACTGCATGTAGCGGCCCAGGTCTGTGTAGTACTGCTTAAACAGGCAGTACCAGGAGGAGCTCTGCAGCCGGTCGGCACTGGGAATACACACATATACTACTGTAAATACACACATATACTACACACTACCTCAGCTGTAAATACACACATATACTACACACTACCTCAGCTGTAGTTTAATACAGTACAGTACTATAATGAAGGACAGTAGTACTCACTCAGAGAGCAGCCAGTGTCTGGAGCAGAGTGTCCTCCATAGAGGGTTGTGTTTGGACAACTCGTTCAACCTCCTGCTCACAAAACTACAACTACAGACACACAGAGACACACACAGAGACACAGAGACACACACAGACACAGACACACACAGAGACACAGAGACACACACAGACACACACAGAGACACACACAGACACACAGAGACACAGAGACACACACAGAGAGACACACAGAGAGAGACACAGAGACAGAGACACACAGAGACAGAGACACACAGAGAGACACACAGAGAGAGACACAGAGACAGAGACACACAGAGACAGAGACACACAGAGACACAGAGACACACACAGAGAGACACACAGAGAGAGACACAGAGAGACACACAGAGAGACACACAGAGAGACACACAGAGACACAGAGACAGAGAGACACAGAGAGACACACAGAGAGACACACAGAGACAGAGAGACACAGAGAGAAACACAGAGACACAGTTATATAAAATAATATTAAAAATAACTGAATAAATTAATAAAAGACTCAATGAATAAATAAAAATGTAATAAAATGCAGCAAAAATAATATTAAAATAAATGTAGACATTAATTAACTGATCAAATGTGACATCAATTGATATTTGAATTAGCTTCTGTTTATTTATCTTTGTATTAATTATATGAATTTACTCTTCTTTTTAAGTTTCCCTTTTATTTATGTATTTATTTAATCATTTTTATTTAACTTTTTAATTTATTTATTTTTATTTTAACTTTTAATTTATTTTTATTTAACTTTTTAATTTATTTATTTTACTTTCTTATTTATTAATTTATTTTTATTTTACTTTTTAATGTATTTATTTATTTTACTTTTTAATTAATTCATTTATCTTTATTTAATTTTTCATGTATTTCTGTATTTATTTGTTGCCTACCACAGTGTGTATAGTTCATAGATCTATAGTTCATAGATCTATAGTTCATAGAGCTATAGATCTATAGTTCATAGATCTATAGATCTATAGTTCATAGATCTATAGTTCATAGATCTATAGTTCATAGATCTATAGCTCATAGATCTATAGTTCATAGATCTATAGTTCATAGATCTATAGTTCATAGATCTATAGTTCATAGATCTATAGCTCATAGATCTATAGTTCATAGATCTATAGTTCATAGATCTATAGCTCATAGAGCTATAGATCTAGATCTATAGTTCATAGATCTATAGATCTATAGTTCATAGATCTATAGATCAGAACTGAGCTGACTAACGTAAACAAACTGTTAGCTGATGTTAGCTGATGTTAGCTGATGTTAGCTGATGTTAGCAGATGTTAGCAGCTGTTAGCTGATGTTAGCAGCTGTTAGCTGATGTTAGCTGATGTTAGCTGATGTTAGCTGATGTTAGCAGCTGTTAGCAGCTGTTAGCTGATGTTAGCAGCTGTTAGCTGATGTTAGCAGCTGTTAGCTGATGTTAGCTGATGTTAGCTGATGTTAGCAGCTGTTAGCAGCTGTTAGCTGATGTTAGCAGCTGTTAGCTGATGTTAGCAGCTGTTAGCAGCTGTTAGCTGATGTTAGCAGCTGTTAGCTGATGTTAGCAGCTGTTAGCAGCTGTTAGCTGATGTTAGCAGCTGTTAGCAGCTGTTAGCTGATGTTAGCAGCTGTTAGCTGATGTTAGCAGCTGTTAGCTGATGTTAGCTGATGTTAGCAGCTGTTAGCTGATGTTAGCAGCTGTTAGCTGATGTTAGCTGATGTTAGCAGCTGTTAGCAGCTGTTAGCTGATGTTAGCTGATGTTAGCAGCTGTTAGCTGATGTTAGCAGCTGTTAGCTGATGTTAGCTGATGTTAGCAGCTGTTAGCTGATGTTAGCTGATGTTAGCAGCTGTTAGCTGATGTTAGCTGATGTTAGCTGATGTTAGCAGCTGTTAGCTGATGTTAGCAGCTGTTAGCTGATGTTAGCTGATGTTAGCTGATGTTAGCAGCTGTTAGCTGATGTTAGCAGCTGTTAGCTGATGTTAGCTGATGTTAGCTGATGTTAGCAGCTGTTAGCTGATGTTAGCAGCTGTTGGCTGATGTTAGCAGCTGTTAGCTGATGTTAGCAGCTGTTAGCAGCTGTTAGCTGATGTTAGCTGATGTTAGCAGCTGTTAGCTGATGTTAGCAGCTGTTAGCTGATGTTAGCAGCTGTTAGCTGATGTTAGCTGATGTTAGCAGCTGTTAGCTGATGTTAGCTGATGTTAGCAGCTGTTAGCTGATGTTAGCTGATGTTAGCAGCTGTTAGCTGATGTTAGCAGCTGTTAGCTGATGTTAGCTGATGTTAGCTGATGTTAGCTGATGTTAGCAGCTGTTAGCTGATGTTAGCTGATGTTAGCAGCTGTTAGCTGATGTTAGCAGCTGTTAGCTGATGTTAGCAGCTGTTAGCTGATGTTAGCAGCTGTTAGCTGATGTTAGCTGATGTTAGCTGATGTTAGCAGATGTTAGCTGATGTTAGCAGCTGTTAGCTGATGTTAGCAGCTGTTAGCTGATGTTAGCTGATGTTAGCAGCTGTTAGCTGATGTTAGCAGCTGTTAGCTGATGTTAGCAGCTGTTAGCTGATGTTAGCTGATGTTAGCAGCTGTTAGCTGATGTTAGCTGATGTTAGCAGCTGTTAGCAGCAGTTAGCCGGATGCTAACAGCTGCTAACAGCTGTTAGCTCGGGTTAGCTGAACACTAGCTTAGCTGTGGTTAGCTAGGGTTAGCTGAACACTAGCTTAGCTGTTAGCATCTCTTTATAGCTAGTTAGCACTACATTAGCAGCTAACCTAGCAGCTAGGCTAGCAGCTAGGCTAGGCTAACGGTCTGCTGCTGGTTCTGGTTCTGGTCCAGAGTGTTCTGTTGGACCAGGACCGGGGTGTTCGTGTGTGTGGTACCGTACTGTATGAGGTCGGTGAGGCCCAGGTAGGACAGGATGTGTAGCAGCGGATCAACAGGCAGCTGATCCATCCGGATCCGGAGATCAGACGGGCTCTCAGGGTTAGACTCCATCACAGCTGAGCTGCTGGATACACTCTGCATGGAGAGGCCTGTCTGACGGAGAGAGCCGAACACAGCCGAACACAGCCGAGAGCTGCTGGATACTCTGCATGGAGAGGCCTGTCTGACGGAGAGAGCCGAACACAGCCGAACACAGCCGAGAGCTGCTGGATACACTCTGCATGGAGAGGCCTGTCTGACGGAGAGAGCCGAGGAGCGACGGAGAGAGCCGAACATAGCCGAACACAGCCGAGAGCTGCTGGATACACTCTGCATGGAGAGGCCTGTCTGACGGAGAGAGCCGAGGAGAGACGGAGAGAGACGAACACAGACGAACACAGCCGATCAGAACCGAACACAGTCGATCACAGCCGATCAGAACCGAACACAGCCAATCACAACCGAACACAGCCGATCAGAACCGAACACAGCCGATCACAACCGAACACCGCCTAACACAGCCAATCACATCCGAACACAACCGAACACAGCCGAACATAGCCGATCACAGCCGATCTGTTGTTTCGTTGTTCTCCGTACTGACTATTGATTTTACATATAAAATAATGATTATAATGATTGTGTCTAACTACAGCTGTTTAGGGTTAACAATAGATCTCATTATTTATTACCTTTATTTTACTGTTTATATTTTCCTTTATCTGATTTTTATTAATTTATTATTGTTTATTTATTGTTTTTTATTATTATCATTATTATTATTATTATTATCATTATTATTATTATTATCATTATTATTATTATTATTATCATCATTATTATTATTATTATTATTATTATCATTATTATTATTATTATTATTATCATCATTATTATTATTATTATTATTATTATCATTATTATCATTATCATTATTATTATTATTATTATTATTATTATTATTATCATCATTATTATTATTATTATTATTATTATCATTATTATTATTATTATTATTATCTTTATTTTATTGTTTATATTTTACTCTTTATATTTTATTATTTACATTTTGCTTTATATGATTTTTATTGTTTATTATTATTATTATTATCATATTTATTATCATTATTTTATTGTTTATATTTTACTGTTTATATATTATTATTTATATTTTCCTTTATCTGATTTTTATTAATTTATTATTATTCATTAATATTATTATTATCATTACTTTATTTATCATATTTTTTGGTTTGTATTTCGTTTTATTTTTAACTCTTTCACACTTTGTGTTGTGCGGAGCCTCTAAAGTCTAAAACTTTACCACTTTTAAATTGAATTTATTTATTATTTTGTATTTTTTATTATTATTATTATTATTAGTAGTAGTAGTAATAGTAGTAGTAGTAGTATTATAATTACTACTTCTTTTGTTGTTTTTGTATTATTATTATTATTGTTTATAATTATTCCCACTAGCTACAAAGGATCACTGTATCGGGATGAATAAAGTATTTTCTTATCTTATCTTATTTCTTAACTGAGGGTATTTGTGGTGTTCAGCGAGGAAGGGAGGGAAGAGGGAGGGGAAAGGTGTCGTCCATCCCAGTTTTGCGGTCTAGCTGGCAGGGAAAAACATGAAAAAAAACTTAGAATCAAAAGAAGAAAAGAAAAAAACAGAGCGAGCCGCCATCATTACACCACTCTTCTATTGTTCAACTTTGTTTCTTGTGTAACTTATTTTATATGTATTGTAGTTTGTGGATTATTATTGACTTGTATTCTTTGTTTTGACAGCAGAGCCGTCTTGGACTGATGTTCTTTATAGACCTGACAGGTCTATAAAGAACATCAGTCTGACATCTGCATAATGAGGAACAGCACCTTTCATACTTTAGGTTGATTCTGATGCTAGTACTTGTGTACGTTTACTGGAAAGCAGGACTTCAAGTATTTCTCTCCTGTAGTATTAGTACTCTGACTGTGAACAGCAGGTGATCAGACTTTCACCTCAGTATCTGAGGGTCAATATTTGCTGTGATTAGTGCTGAGTCAGCGCTTTATTTCATCTCATCATGTTGTTACAGGTGCTCAGTAAGGATCTGACCTCTGACCTCTGATCAACTGACGTCTCTCCAAACAGAACGGGAACAAAAGTTCACTTGGTCACTGTTGTCAGGGGGACGACTGGGACTGTAACACGACAAATAAGAGAGTAAAAATACACGTTAGTGACGCATTAACGTTTTACAGTGGAGAAAACAGGATGAAGCGTCCTCTAGGGTGTCCTTCTAGTAGAGAAAACATGATGTAATGTCCTCTAGGGTGTCCTTCCAGTAGAGAAAACATGATGAAGTGTCCTCTAGGGTGTCTTCCAGTAGAGAAAACATGATGTAGTGCCCTCTAGGATGTCTTCCAGTAGAGAAAACATGATGTAGTGTCCTCTAGGGTGTCTTCCAGTAGAGAAAACATGATGCAGTGTCCTCTAGGGTGTCTTCCAGTAGAGAAAACATGATGTAGTGTCCTCTAGGGTGTCCTTCCAGTAGCGAAAACATGATGTAATGTCCTCTAGGGTGTCCTTCCAGTGGAGAAAACATCATGTAGTGTCCTCTAGGGTGTCCTTCCAGTAGAGAAAACATGATGCAGTGTCCTCTAGGGTGTCCTTCCAGTAGAGAAAACATGATGCAGTGTCCTCTAGGGTGTCCTTCCAGAAGAGAAAACATGATGCAGTGTCCTCTAGGGTGTCCTTCCAGTAGAGAAAAATCATGTAGTGTCCTCTAGGGTGTCCTTCCAGTAGAGAAAACAGGATGAAGCGTCCTCTAGGGTGTCCTTCCAGTGGAGAAAACATGATGTAGTGCCCTCTAGGGTGTCCTTCCAGTGGAGAAAACATGACGTAGTGTCCTCTAGGGTGTCCTTCCAGTACAGAAAACATGATGCGGTGTCCCTCTAGGGTGTCCTTCCAGTGGAGAAAACATGATGCAGTGCCCTCTGCTCTTAGTATGAGTATTACATGTACTATCCAGTACATCAGAGTACTGCAGATGTCCTGAGCCGGTTGAGTCAAAGTAAACACGTCCGACTCATCAGTCTGAATTAAACTTTGACCCTCTGGTCAATAACCCCGTCCCCCCCGTCCTCCCCACGGAGAGACAGAGACCGGGAGACAGATCGAGGACGGACTCTGCTGGATCTGGATCTGGTTTTGAGGTTCTGCTTGTTGGAGATCTGGATCATGGTGGAGGCCACGTCGAAACCAGCTGCTGTTCTACTGCTGGTTCTACTGAACAGCTGCCTGGCCCAGCATGGTACCAATACTACTACTATTACTACTACTACTACTACTACTACTACTACTACTACTACTACTACTACTACTACTACACCTAATACTGCTTAAAGTACTGCTATAACTACTGCTGGTTCTACTGCCCAGCATGGTACTACTACTACTACTACTACACCTTATACTGCTTAAAGTACTTCTATTACTACTTTTGTTCCTACTGCCCACCATGGTACTTCTACTACTACTGAAAGCAGCTGTTT
>JAUPFX010000024.1:16068967-16101467 GCA_036937225.1 Sebastes paucispinis | reverse complement strand
TACTAACGACTCACGTGACTGACGATACTAGCGACTCACGTGACTGACGATACTAGCGACTCACGTGACTGACGATACTAGCGACTCATGTGACTGAAGATACTAGCGACTCACGTGACTGAAGATACTAACGACTCACGTGACTGAAGATACTAACGACTCACGTGACTGAATATACTAACGACTCACGTGACTGAAGATACTAACGACTCACGTGACTGAAGATACTAACGACTCACGTGACTGAAGATACTAACGACTCACGTGACTGAATATACAAACGACTCACGTGACTGAAGATACTAACGACTCACGTGACTGAATATACTAACGACTCACGTGACTGAAGATACTAACGACTCACGTGACTGAAGATACAAACGACTCACGTGACTGAAGATACTAACGACTCACGTGACTAACGACTCACGTGACTGAAGATACTAGCGACTCACGTGACTGAAGATACTAACGACTCACGTGACTGAAGATACTAACGACTCACGTGACTGAAGATACTAACGACTCACGTGACTAACGACTCACGTGACTGAAGATACTAACGACTCACGTGACTGAAGATACTAACGACTCACGTGACTGAAGATACTAACGACTCACGTGACTGAAGATACTAGCGACTCACGTGACTTGTCGGTATCGTGAGTCCTGTGAGTCCCGTCTCTAACAACTGACCTCACCTTTTAGTTTAACCACGTGAGTTTTGTGTTCCAGGTTATAAACCGGAGGACGCCCATCGTGGAGACGCCTGTGAGGGAGACAGCGGTGGACCGTTTGTGATGAAGGTGAGGATCATCATCTCACTGCTGTATATTATGCTGTATATAGAGTTAGACGTGGTGTTTGAAGGACACAGCTGTAATAATGTAACGAGGAACCGTTGTGTTGTGTTCAGTACCCGGCAGAGAACCGCTGGTACCAGATGGGCATCGTGTCGTGGGGCGAAGGCTGCGACCGCGACGGGAAGTACGGCTTCTACACCCACGTGTTCAGGATGAGCCGCTGGATGAGGAAGATCATCGACGAGGCGGGAAAAGACGACGGCGACGATTAGACTCATTTCCTGTTTCTTGTTGTGACTGTTCAGCAACAGAATGCTAATAAAGTTTATCCACATTCTACAACGCTGACGCCTGCTCTCATTAACCTTTATATCAAACCTACACCTGGGATTAAACAACGTCACGTCACAATATAACAACACAACAAGTAATCAGTAATCAATAATCAGCTAGCGTTAGCCTCCAGCTAACAGCGTGACCTCATCATGACGTCCTCAACTAGTCAATAAAAGAGGTCTGGAGGTCTTCAGAAGCAGACTGTGACCACAACGAAGGTTTACAGTAGAGCCAGTTACCTACAGGATGGTATCGTCTGCATAGAGGTGTATAATTAAGAGGATTAAGCTGTTTACTGTATATCAGGAGTTATAGCGTTAATAACTTACAGACATACTAGAAATAAACATCCAGACAGATGTGCTTCTAGAAGTTTTATTTCATTCATACTATAACACAACAGAGATCATTCATCTAGTTTATATCATACTTCATTCTCAAAGTGCAGCAACAATCAGTGTCAACAATAATTACAGATGTGATGATTAATATACAGATGTAATGATATCAGCTTGTTTGATTCATGTGACATTTATAAATCATGTTTTAATCCCTGAGTCCTTTAAAGACGATAATACGCTGCCTGTTAGTTAACGGCTAACGGCTAACGGCTAACGGCAGGTTCTGCTTATACAAGAGTTCAAATATATAATTAAAGTGTATAATGTCAGATAACGAGGCTGTTTACCATCATTCACTCAGTTAAATGTGCATATGTAGAAAATGCTGGATTCTCCATCAGTCCTCTAGACCTGGACAGACCAGGGGCTGAAGGATCCAGGTTCTCCATCAGTCCTCTAGACCTGGACAGACCAGGGGCTGAAGGATCCAGATTCTGCAGGAGGACACTGCAACACAAAAACAGTCGGCAGGTTTAAATCCCGTACAGAAGGTGATGCCGTGTCTCCATCATGTTTACTGGTTTTACCTGAGTTCTAGGCCTCTTGGAGGAACTTGTCCTGACCTCAACCCAACCCAGCACCTTTGGGATGACTGTTGACTGAAGGTGGGATCCCGGCCCGGCGGGGTCGGGCGCACCACCGTAAAGTGGTACCGGAGCCGTTGTATCGGAGCCGTTTTGCGAGTACGAGTACATGATGACAGTATCGGACCCGATACTGGTGTCGGTTATCGGTGCATCTCTACGTTCAATGAACCGACGGTTCAATTTAATTTAAACTTCTAGTTATATTTTTAGGGCTAAAGGCGACCACGGTTAAACCTGACTGAGACGTAACCGTGACGGACTCCGGGCGTTCTCCAGCTTCTGGAGTTCGTGGATCGTATCGATCCTTCCTGAGTAGTGTCTCTAAACTCTCACGGGACCAATAAAATCGTTCGTACCAGTTTGGTGAATCTGTCACTGCAGGCGTTGCGGATCCTCTCGGCGGAGGCGGGGCTGTCCAGCCTGAAGGGTCCGCTGATGCCCGACTCCAGCCGGGCAGCGATGACAGCGTCTTTGATGGCGTAGAAAACCGACGCCGCCAGAAAGAGAGGAGGCTCGCCCACCGCCTGGAGAGGAAAAGAAAAACCTTCAAAATAAAAGTCTGCAGCAGTTGTGTTTAAAATGTTCTGAGCAGCGTCGGCGGCATCACCTTGGAGGCGAAGATGGCCTTGTCGTTCGGCGCGTCGCGGAGCAGTGAGACGGTGAGCTGGGCGGGAATGTCGCCAAAAGCCGGGATCTTATAAGAACCAGGACCTCGAGTGAGGAGGACGCCGCGGGGCGAATAGTGAAGCTCCTCCAGGGTGAAGAGACCCAGACCCTGCATGAACGCCCCCTCAACCTGGAGACAGACAGAGGACACTTTGACCTGAGGGAGGCGCTAGAGGACAGGATGGGGACACTTTGACCTGAGGGAGGTGCTAGAGGACAGAATGAGGACACTTTGACCTGAGGGAGGTGCTAGAGGACAGAATGAAGACACTTTGACCTGAGGGAGGTGCTAGAGGACAGAATGAGGACACTTTGACCTGAGGGAGATGCTAGAGGACAGAATGAAGACACTTTGACCTGAGGGAGGTGCTAGAGGACAGAATGAAGACACTTCGACCTGAGGGAGGTGCTAGAGGACAGAATGGGGACAATTTGACCTGAGGAAGGCACTAGAGGACAGAATGGGTGACTGAATGAAGGATTTAATGATTCATTGACTCACCTGTCCGATGTCGATAGCCGGGTTGAGGCTGTGACCGACGTCCATCACTATGGTGGTACTCAGGTTCTACAACACAAATATAACATGAAACATGTTTAACATGATATAAAACAGAATACAAAAAGACTGCAGTTGAAAATTGGATCCATAATAAAAAAGACAAATCTTATGAATAGCTTTCTTGATCTTTCATAGAAGATCTTTGATGGACATTGGGGGGAAGAAGGGCTCCAATTTCTGCCTCAATCAGGTTCAACTAATCAATAAAAGAGGTCTGGAGGTCTTCAAAAGCAGACTGGGAACACAACGAAGGTTTACAGTAGAGCCAGTTACCTACAGGATGGTATCGTTTGCATAGAGGTGTATAATAAGTAAAATACAGTAGAGCCAGTTACCTACAGGATGGTATCGTCTGCATAGAGGTGTATAATAAGTAAAATACAGTAGAGTCAGTTACCTACAGGATGGTATCGTCTGCATAGAGGTGTATGATAAGTGAAATACAGCAGAGCCAGTTACCTACAGGATGGTATCGTCTGCATAGAGGTGTATAATAAGTAAAATACAGTAGAGCCAGTTACCTACAAGGTGGTATCATCTGCATAGAGGTGTATAATAAGTAAAATACAATACAGTAAATAACAGGGGATCTAGTGTTGATCCCTGTGGGACACCTTTATCATCATAAAGTCCAGACCTTGTGAGCTCCGGTCAGACAGTCGACCTCCACCTCTGAACACGCCACTCCGTAGGTGAAGTAGTTGAACGCTCGGCCCGAGTTTGAGACAAAGTCGTAACCCAGATCTGGAGTCCTGATGAGACACAGGAAGCAGTGAAAACTCCGTCCTGGACTTCATTTATCGACAGATTTACTAGACTTACTTGTAAAACCCGTTCACGCTGAGGTTGACTCTGTCGAAGTACGCTGCTCTCACCTGAAACACAGGTAGAAATATACTGAGTAAGACAATGAGACAAACTCCTGAGTACCTCTACTACTCTTACTGCAAGAAGAAAGTACTCCTGCTCACCCAGTCCTCCCATGATCCTTTGGGGTTCTTGGTCTTGTACGGTTCCAGGCGGTTCGCAAGGATCTCGCAGGCGTTCTGCACGGCGCCTCCGTTGAGGTCCGAGGAGGCAGAGGCGGCGGTGGGGCTGGTGTTGGGGACCGTGCTGGTGCTGGTCTCTGAGATGTGGATCTTTGAACAGGGGATACCCAGAACCCGGCTGGCGACCTGGACACACAGACATAGTGTGGGACAACATCGGAGTCCCCCAAGCGTCCATATTAGGCCCTTTAGCTACAGTTCCTCTAATGACCACTAGATACTGAATACTGAAATAAACTCAAAGGTCAGGTAGAAAAATCAAACAAAAAACTACTTCACAATTTGGGAAAAGGTCAGATTAATGGACTGGGCAGCTCCGGTACCTGGACCATCTTGGTGTGGAGTCCTTGTCCCATCTCCGTCCCACCGTGGGTCAACAGCACCGACCCGTCGGTGTAGATATGAACCAGAGCTCCGGCCTGCAGGAACACAGAAACATGGACTGATGCAAACCATCCAGACTTTAACAGTTCGTTAGTCCGTGTTGTCGGTTCAGACCTGGTTGAGGAAGAGGGCGGTGAAGCTGATGCCAAACGTGGTGGGGAGGATGGCGAGGCCTCGTTTGGTCCACCGGTTCTGTCTGACAGGAAAGAACAGAACGAGTTCACCTCAACCAGCAGAGTTATAATGTTCAAACTGTTTTAGGTTCATCAGTTCTTCAACAGTCAACAGAAACTTTTTTGGACATTTTGTCGCCGACTGGACCGTTTTTACTTGTTGTAGCACCGACAGCGTGGTTCCGGACCGACCTACTTGTTGTACTTGTTGTAGTGGGTTACCTGTTGTAAAGGTCGACGGCGGCTCGGCGCTGCTGGTATCCAGAGCGGGACAGGCACTCGTCCCAGCAGCGGTCCAGGGTGAACTGATCCAGGATCTGGTTGTAGGATGTTGAATCACCTTCCATATACAGGTTCAACCGGCGCACCTGCAGGAAGACGGAGTCACTATTTGGACGCTGCCAGAATTCATCATGTGTGACCTCATCGATCGTCCTCCTGATACGTACCTCCTCGGTGGGCCGGCCCAGACTCTGAGCCACGTCCGTCATCCAGCTCTCAGCGACCATCATGCCTTGCGGTCCTCCGAAGCCCCTGAAGGCCGTGTTGGACGGCAGGTTGGTGCGGCACAGGAATCCGCGGCCGCGCACATTCGCCACGCTGTACGAGTTCTCCATATGGAACAGAGCGCGCTCCATGACCTTCAGCGGGCGCACAGAGGTGAGACATCAGCGTGACATCATCAGCGTAACGTCTGTTCTTGGTGACGATACTCACCGACAGAGAGAGGTCCATGGAGTTCCCGGTGTTACTGTAGTACGACACTTCCAGACACACCACCTTACCGCTGTTCAGGTAACCCACCTGGAGGAGCAGAAGAAGAAGAAGGTGGAGTGAAACCACGACAACCGGAGGTACCAACAGAAACTAAACAGAGTCAGAGCTCTACTGAACAAGACAATTCAATTAGAAACAACTTTATTTATACATTTATCCACAGTTACTCCATCAGCCCACCTTGTATTTTCCATAGAAGGGGTGTCGTCCTCCGGTGACCAACATGTCCTCGTCTCTGTCCAACATGCACCTCACCGGCCTCTTCAGCCTGACACCACACAGGAAGTACTTTTATTATATCTGATTTCAAAATAAGAGACTCTAACCACAGACGGTTGGCAGACCTACTTGTTTGCTGCCACGGCGACCACGGTGGACAACACAGTGGTTCGGCTCTCCTTCCCCCCGAAGCCTCCGCCCATCCGCTTCACCCGGACCACCACCCGGTTGGCGGGGACGCCCAACGCCTTCGCCACCAGAGACTGACGGACACAGTACGAGAGTTATATCTTTAAATATACTGATGTTTTTAGGAATTACAATTCATCTACTGCGTTTCACTAGACACAGCAGTAGATGACGTATTGTTACCTGTGTTTTATGAGTGCTGTTACCTGTGTTTTAGAGTATTGTTACCTGTGTTTTAGAGTATTGTTACCTGTGTTTTAGGAGTATTGTTACCTGTGTTTTATGAGTATTGTTACCTGTGTTTTAGAGTATTGTTACCTGTGTTTTGGGGTATTGTTACCTGTGTTTTAGGAGTATTGTTACCTGTGTTTTAGGAGTACTGTTACCTGTATTTTAGAAGTATTGTTACCTGTGTTTTAGGAGTATTGTTACCTGTGTTTTAGGAGTACTGTTACCTGTGTTTTAGAGTATTGTTACCTGTGTTTTAGGAGTATTATTACCTGTGTTTTAGGAGTACTGTTACCTGTGTTTTAGAAGTATTGTTACCTGTGTTTTAGGAGTACTGTTACCTGTGTTTTAGAGTATTGTTACCTGTGTTTTAGAAGTATTGTTACCTGTGTTTTAGGAGTATTATTACCTGTGTTTTGGAGTATTGTTACCTGTGTTTTAGGAGTATTGTTACCTGTGTTTTATATGTTTTTTTTTTACCTGTGTTTTAGGAGTATTGTTACCTGTGTTTTAGAGTATTGCTACCTGTGTTTAGGAGTATTGTTACCTGTGTTTTAGGAGTATTGTTACCTGTGTTTTAGGAGTATTGTTACCTGTGTTTTAGGAGTATTGTTACCTGTGTTTTAGAGTATTAGTACCTGTGTTTTAGAGTTTTGTTACCTGTGTTTAGGAGTATTGTTACCTGTGTTTTAGGAGTATTGTTACCTGTGTTTTAGAGTATTGTTACCTGTGTTTAGGAGTATTGTTACCTGTGTTTTAGAGTATTGTTATCTGTGTTTAGGAGTATTGTTACCTGTGTTTTAGAGTATTGTTACCTGTGTTTTAGAGTATTGTTACCTGTGTTTTAGAGTATTGTTACCTGTGTTTAGGAGTATTGTTACCTGTGTTTCAGGAGTATTGTTACCTGTGTTTTAGAGTACTGTTACCTGTGTTTTAGAGTATTGTTACCTACGATTTGGGAGTATTGTTACCTGTGTTTTAGAGTATTGTTACCTGTGTTTTAGGAGTATTGTTACCTGTGTTTTAGGAGAATTGTTACCTGTGTTTTAGAGTATTGTTACCTGTGTTTTAGAGTATTGTTACCTGTGTTTAGGAGTATCGTTACCTGTGTTTTAGAGTATTGTTACCTGTGTTTTAGAGTATTGTTACCTGTGTTTAGGAGTATTGTTACCTGTGTTTTAGAGTATTGTTACCTGTGTTTTAGGAGTATTGTTACCTGTGTTTTAGGAGAATTGTTACCTGTGTTTTAGAGTATTGTTACCTGTGTTTTAGAGTATTGTTACCTGTGTTTAGGAGTATCGTTACCTGTGTTTTAGAGTATTGTTACCTGTGTTTTAGAGTATTGTTACCTGTGTTTAGGAGTATTGTTACCTGTGTTTTAGAGTATTGTTACCTGTGTTTAGGAGTATTGTTACCTGTGTTTAGGAGTATTGTTACTTGTGTTTCAGGAGTATTGTTACCTGTGTTTTAGAGTATTGTTACCTGTGTTTTAGAGTATTGTTACCTGTGTTTAGGAATATTGTTACCTGTGTTTTAGGAGAATTGTTACCTGTGTTTTAGGAGTATTGTTACCTGTGTTTTAGGAGTATTGTTACCTGTGTTTTAGGAGTATTGTTACCTGTTTAGGAGTATTGTTACCTGTGTTTTAGGAGTATTGTTACCTGTGTTTAGGAGCATTGTTACCTGTGTTTTAGGAGTATTGTTACCTGTGTTTTAGGAGTATTGTTACCTGTGTTTAGGAGTATTGTTACCTGTGTTTTAGGAGTATTGTTACCTGTGTTTAGGAGTATTGGTACCTGTGTTTTAGGAGTATTGTTACCTGTGTTTAGGAGTATTGTTACCTGTGTTATAGGAGTATTGTTACCTGTGTTTTAGGAGTATTGTTACCTGTGTTTTAGGAGTATTGTTACCTGTGTTTTAGAGTATTGTTACCTGTGTTTTGGACGCAGACTGAGTAGAAACGAAGAGCTCCATCTCTCCGTCTTCTCCTCGGGGAACCGCCAGAGTCACGTTGGTCTCCAGGTAGAAATGTTCCTGACCTCCGATGTGCATCTCACCTGTCACATAATCAATCAGTAATCAATACCTGATCAATACCTGATCAGCTGGAATCAGGAGGACGGTCCTACCCTCCAGGATGTGGTCGGCCTGTTTAAACCCCGCCTCCAGGTCACCCCTCTGGATGGTTCTGATTGGCTGATAGAAGGACTGGGCGGCGATGGCTTCCTGTCAATCAAACCAACGGGAGCTCATCTTAATAACATCTGTTAATAATATATACTCCGTCACATCCAGGTGTGTCTGGTCTCACCTGGATGGTGACGACCGCCGGCAGCTCTTCGTACTGGATCCTGACGGCTTTGGCGGCTCTCTGAGCGTGAAGCTGAGTGTCAGCGACCACGGCGCCGATGATGTGACCGACACACGTCACCTGCAGAACGGAGGGAAACATCATCAGCCTGGCTGGGAACTTGAGAGACTCACCTGGACCAGGAACTCACCTGCACCAGGAAGTCACCTGGAACAGGAAGTCACCTGGAACAGGAACTCACCTGGACCAGGAACTCACCTGACGGCCAGCGAGGACGGTCTCGTCGTATTCGACGGGTCCGGTGGCGTTACTGCCGGGGATGTCGTCGGCGAACACGCAGCAGACGACGCCAGGCATCTGCTCTGCTGCTGACGGATCTATAGAGCTGGGACACACACCTGGGTCAGACCAGACAGGTGTGTGTGTGTGTGTGTGTGTGTGTGTGCGTGCGTCTTACAGGATGTTAGCGTATGCTTTGCTGCTCGTGACGAGCGCCAGGTAGAGCTCGTTCTCGTACAGCGGCACGTCGTCGCAGTAAACTGCCTCGCCCGTCGCCTGCTTCAGGGCCGACAGGTGCATCATGGGACGGCCCACCACGTCGTCCTGGCCCCGCCCCTCCGGCACCGCCTGGAGGACACACGTGAGACATTACACACCTGGAAGATACGTGGTCTGAGTAACCATGACAACCCGTCTGTACCTGGTAGACCTGAACGCTGGACGGCGTCTCCGGGTGATGAAGCTCTGCAGCGCTCAGACAGTCGGACCGGACGGCGTCCACGTTCACACCCTGAGACACAACATTCAGTAGGTGTGAACGGTATATATATATATATATATATATATATATATAACTAATCTATGTTCTTTAACCATATCTACACATTCTATTACACGTGTTCTTCTGACCTTCAGTCGGAGCTTCTGCAGCACCGTCAGGTAGAACTTGTAGAACAGACTGAGGGTCAAAGTTCGCCGGTACGTCACCATGCCGCCCGGCGCCGAGGGGTCGAGGGTCATCTCCTCAGCCAATGAGGAGCAAGCCTCCTGCAGAAGCTCCTCCCCCCACCGCCTGGATAACACATACACACAGTATATATGTGTACAGTATATACTGTATGTATATATACACATTGGAGTATATTGATCTTGTGTTGTGCGTACTGGTTACCTTCCCAGCAGTCTGTTCGTCGTCTTCGTTGCCATCGTGGTGATGGCGGCCATGCCGCCGTAGCTCATCCTCAAGTCCTCAACGACGTCGGTCCCGGGAGCAAAGGTGACGCTCATCGCCGTGGTGACGATGCTGATGTCATCCTCCCGGCGAGGCGACTGTTTGAAAGCGGAGATGAACTGAGTCTGGAAAAAAACACAGAAAACACCAGAGTTAGAGTCTGGACAGTGGTTGCTAGGTGACAGACAGTGGTTGCTAGGTGACAGACAGCGGTTGCTAGGTGACAGAGAGTGGTTGCTAGGTGGCAGACAGTGGTTGCTGGGGGACAGACAGTGACAGAGAGTGGTTGCTAGGTGGCAGACAGTGACAGACAGTGGTTGCTAGGTGACAGACAGTGGTTGCTAGGTGGCAGAGAGTGACAGACAGTGGTTGCTAGGTGACAGACAGTGGTTGCTAGGTGGCAGAGAGTGACAGACAGTGGTTGCTAGGTGACAGACAGTGGTTGCTAGGTGGCAGACAGTGACAGACAGCGGTTGCTAGGTGACAGACAGCGGTTGCTTGGTGACAGACAGCGGTTGCTAGGTGACAGACGGCGGTTGTTGGGGCGATGCCGTCTCTACCTTCTTGCTGTAGGGGATCTCGATGGACACCAGGACCTCCTGCGGTCTCAGAACCGTCTTCCTGTAGCCGGTGAAGAAACCGTTATCCATCCGAACCTCACGACTGCCATCTGAGGTCAGAGGTCAAAGGTCAGAGGTCAGAACGGGTCAAGAGGTCATGTTTACGTCTCTGTGTTGTGTTCACAGACCGTTGACAGCGTCAGAAAAAACATGAATAACTCTGATGAGTGTGACTGTTGTGTTGCCTTTAAGTGCTGTAGGATAAATGAAAACCATCAGTCAGGAGCACAGAGTGACCCTGAACGCAACACAAACACACTACATGTCATTTTATCTCAATGACAACAACAACTACAACTAAAGAAGGTGTTTGGTGACGCGCTGACGCAGCGCGGCATCATGGGAGTTACTGTCAAAGGTCTAAAAATACTATCGTAGGAAAATGTGTCTTAAAACTGGATAAAGAGTTTCTGAGACGGCGTCTGTTATTTCTCTGGTTTAAACATCGTGATGATGTAATAACACGAGTTAACTACACATATACAGTAACAAGGATCAGGTTGTATTTATATGATTTAACGAGGAGACGTTACACATTAAACCTGTAAAAGTATAAACCTCTGTAATGAGTGACTCAGCAGTTTGGATTAAAGGTCACTTGAACGCCTCCCGACCAACATGGAGTCAGTGAACGCACCGTGACCGTCTGATGTCACACATCTTATTCTCATGACTCTCTATTACTGCTCTACAGATAATAGACCCTTTCAAAATAAACTTCACTCAGTAGAATTAAATCAACTATGTGTGACCGTCGGTGTATAGTTCAATGAACTTTGATCTCAGTAGGAAAACACAGATTCCTGGAATGTGTGTGTGTGTGTGTGTGTGTGTGTGTGTTACCTTTGTCCATCAGTGTGAGTTTGCAGTTCGCCGCCATAAAAACAGGGTTGAGGTCCGATATGGGGCTCGCCGTCATGATGTTCCCTCCTACCGCCTGAAAACACAACAACAACATAGTTATAGAACACAGAAACGTCCGCTTTCCTACACTTCCTGAACTACTCCTGAGAATGTCCGCTTTACTAGGTTCCTTGAACTCAGCACGGACTCTGTTCTGTGGTAGACAAAGCTACTTTTCTGTATACTTTCCAAGTACACTTAGACTTTTCTGTATACTTTCCAAGTACACTTAGACTTTTCTGTATACTTGCCAAGTACACTTAGACTTTTCTGTATACTTTCCAAGTACACTTAGACTTTTCTGTATACTTGCCAAGTACACTTAGACTTTTCTGTATACTTGCCAAGTACACTTAGACTTCAGACATCTAACTAAAATCCCATCGACCTCCAGACGAGGGGAACAGGAAGTGACATCATGATGACTCATTCCCTGGTTCAGTGTGTGACTCACGGCGACGTTGCGTATCTGCAGTCCGGCGAACCAGCGCAGCTGTTCCAGGACGGCGAGGAAGACTTCGGTCTGATGAGGAGGAAGAGTCTCCACCGCCGTCTTCAGCACCGCCCCCATGTGGCTGAGTGTGCACGCCGCACCGAACGCCACGCCTGAACACGGAGAAACCAGCATAACGTTACTGGTTTACATCCTCATCATCATGGTTCTTCATCAGACTGAATGTGTTCCAACAGTTTAGACAGATATCTGAATCATCAGTAGTATCGGTAGTATTGGTAGTATCAGTAGTATCGGTGGTACCGGTAGTATCGGTAGTGAGTACTGACCGTCCTCGGTGTGGGTCACTGTGTTGAGTTCAGGAATGAAGGCTGGAGCCAAGATGACCGGATACACCATGTTCTTAAACTTCACCTCGATACCTGAAGACACACACAAGGAGTGAATATACAGTATGTACATACATACTACCATACATATGTATATATATATATATATAATATATATGTATCTGCGGGAGACAGACTGACCCACTTCCGTATTCCCCACCACCACGCGGGCGTCGGGATGTTTCCATTTCAGACGCAGAAACTCTTCCAGACTGTCGGGCTGCAGCCACATCGCCCTGTCGCCGTGGAAACACAGCGAGGACGACCTCTGACCTTTGGTGAGGGACTAGATGGGAGGAAGGAAAGAGTGCCGGGTTATCTGTTAACACTTCCTGTCTGCAGTGAACTCATGGATATACGGAAAACTACCACTGGATTACTGAGAGACTGAAGGACTATATCCGACTGTACGCTGATGACGCCCTGGTTTATACAATAGAGATGAATCATCTTTAATTAGTTCAGTTTAAATCAAAACCTGCTCTACTGACACTTGTTGTGTGTTTCATTGTTTGCAGTTTACCATGAGTTCAGGAGGGAAGATGACTTCCTGTGTGGGGTCAAAGGGCGCGAAGTCGGCGGCGTTAAACAAAGACGTTGATTCCTGCAGTAAAACACAGGTTACAGTCAGAAACATGAAACACGCTGGTCTGAGATCAGTTTATAACGGTTCAGACTCACATCAACGTCGTCCTCTGAGCTGCTCTCAGCTCCGTTCCCATTGGTCCGACAGCAGCCGTTCTCCCGCCCCCGGCCGCCACAGCACCCCCCCTCCTGGAAGGACGAAATACACACACCGGTACATCCACATCACGTTAAAGAGAAGTAATCAATGTTTTAGATTAGTCTTCTTTGTTTTAAACCTGTTTGGAAGGTGTTCTATCTCACACCAAAGTCCTATTTAAAATAACCTCATTTAAACTAAAACACTAAGTAACCTCTGGAAGTCTGAATGAGCAGAGAAACATGATGGTGTTTCTCACCACAGTGAAGGTCTTGTATCCCTCCAGGATGGGCCGGTATCCGGTGCAACGACACAGATTTCCTGAAAAAATATAGTTTTGTCAAAGTAGTTCTGACATATTTAATACAGGTGTTTCTTCAGGGCACATCTGGCTAATGTTAGTCAATAGTTTCTGTCCCTCTTCAATGATAAACCTTTAGTACCTTGGAAGGCCTCCTCCACGTCGGCCATTCTGGGAGTTGGGTTGTTCCTCAGCAGAGCGTACATAGACATGACGATTCCCGGAGTACAGAAACCACACTGAGAGCCGTGAGCCCTCGCTATTCGCTCCTGAAGATCAAAACACATTTATAGTGACGGTCGTAAAACAAGGGAGGAAGCCTGAGCACCCGGAGTAAACCCACGCTAACCTGCATGTCTTTAGACTGTGGGAGGAAACCGGAGAACCCGAAGTAAACCCACACTAACCTACATGTCTTTGGACTGTGGGAGGAAACCTGAGCACCCGGAGTAAACCCACGCTACCCTGCATGTCTTTGGACTGTGGGAGGACACCAGAACAACCGGAGTAAACCCACGCTAACCTGCATGTCTTTAGACTGTGGGAGGAAACCGGAGCACCAGGAGTAAACCCAAGCTAACCTGCATTTCTTTAGACTGTGGGAGGAAACCGGAGCACCCGGAGTAAACCCATGGGGGTTCAGGGTGGTATTGTCGTAAGCCTCAACTCAAGTCAAAGAAGATAAAGGCGTATGTATGCGTTGTTTTACCTGTACAGGATGTAGTTTCCTCGCCACACTGCCAATGCCCTCCACGGTTGTCACGGCGACCAGGTGCAGCGAGCAGAGCGGGGCGAGACAGGCGTTGACGGCGTAGTGACTGTACGAAGTTAAAGACTGTTCATCTGATCACAGGTGGTTCATTTCATCGGCTGTGAAATCACTTTGTAGTCATGAAAGGACGTCAGATGGGACGCTTCATATTATGATATATATACACATCTATATATATTTATACATCTATATATACATACACATCTATATATATTTATACATCTATATATATACATACACATCTATATACATCCTGTAGACACGCTGTGAGTTTAAGGATACAGCAGCTGCTGGCTGTGAGTCTGGTATCTGGACAGCATGACGGTACAGGCTCCACATCCTCCCTCAGCACAGCCCAGTTTAGTTCCTGTTAGACCCACTGAAGACAAACACACTGAATCACTGACCGTCTTCAGCGTCCCGTCACGCTCAGAGACACTCTGTCCTCCAGGATGGGTCAAACTACACAAACTGGGCTCACTGGACGCGGGTCAGTCAAGATATAAGACAAGATGTCCTCATGTGACACCTGAGAGTCGTTACTGTCTCTACGTGGACACCTGAGAGTCGTTATCGTCTCTACGTGGACACCTGAGAGTCGTTACCGTCTCTACGTGGACACCTGGGAGTCGTTACCGTCTCTACGTGGACACCTGGGAGTCGTTATCGTCTCTACGTGGACACCTGGGAGTCGTTATCGTCTCTACGTGGACACCTGGGAGTTGTTATCGTCTCTAGGTGGACACCAGAGAGTCGTTATCGTCTCTACGTGGACACCTGGGAGTCGTTATCGTCTCTACGTGGACACCAGAGAGTCGTTATCGTCTCTACGTGGACACCTGAGAGTCGTTATCGTCTCTACGTGGACACCATAGAGACGTTACTGTCTCTACGTGGACACCAGAGAGTCGTTATCGTCTCTACGTGGACACCTGAGAGTCGTTATCGTCTCTACGTGGACACCATAGAGACGTTACTGTCTCTACGTGGACACCAGAGAGTCGTTATCGTCTCTACGTGGACACCAGAGAGTCGTTATCGTCTCTACGTGGACACCTGAGAGTCGTTATCGTCTCTACGTGGACACCTGAGGGTCGTTACTGTCTCTACGTGTCAGCCAATCAGAAAGCAGGATTTTCTGTTGCTGGGAGTCCTTGAGGAGCCTGGAGAGGTCCTTGGTTCCAGGGGCATTGGGGAGGTACCTGAGGACACTGAGAAGATGTTCAATTGGTCCTTGAAGAGGTTCCAGGGGTCTTTGAGAAGGTACCAGAGGTTTTAAAGAGGTCTGAGCTTCCTCAAGAATCTCAGGGATCTTTGATACCTCCTCCTCAAGGAGCCAAGGGACCTCCTCAATGAGGTCCTTCTTGAGGAGGTAAATGTTAACCTTGAGGGGAACCGTAAACTCCTTGAGAAGGTACCAGGTCTGCATGGGGTGGCAGTAGTCCTTAAGGAGGTTCTTCAGGAGTTTCCATGGGTATTGAAGCCATTCCATGGGGTCCTTGAGAAGGTACTCTGGGAGGTTCCAGAAGTCTTTGAGGAGTCTGAAATGGCCCTTGAGGAGGTTCCAGGGTCCTTTGAGAAGGTACTAGAGGTTTTAAGGAGGTCCAAGTTGAGCTGATTCCAGGAGTCCTTCAAGAAGCTCAAATGTTACCCAAGTAACGCCCCAAGAACCTCCCCAAAAAGCCCTGGAACATCCTTGAGAACTCTCAGGGTAATAACCACAGCAACAGGAGATCCTTGAGGAGGTCCTTGAAACAGTTCCAGGTCTACTGTTGCTCTGGTACTTTACATTTCCACACTTTGACCAGCTGACTGTGATCTGATCTACGGTCACTGACCTCTCAGTCAGTCATCGTAAACTAACCTCTACGTCATAAAACTCTCCTTGAAGACGTCCGGCGAAGCTTCTGGAGTTCTTTACAACACATCACTGGGAACCATGGTGAACTGTAGTGAACCACAGTTCACCGTGGTTAACCACGGTTAGTCTGCTGATAGTAGAACATGAAGTTCGAGTTCAGATTGAACGATGATGAAAATAAAATAAGAAGTGAAAGTTCAGTGAAATTGTGAAACAGGAAACGAGATGTTAAAATCTAGAAGAGGACGTTAAGTACAACAGTTCAGCATGGGATACACTGTATATAAATATATATATATATATATATATGTATAATATACTGTACATAATATAATATATATATATATATAGTATAATATACTGTATATAAATATAATATATATAATATATATATATATTGTATATATATATATATATATAAAGTATAATGTAAGTATGTCGTACGTTTCCTCCTCAGGTACGTCAGCAGGGTCGTCTCAGGATCGGCGTTCCTCTCGACGATCTGCAGCAATAAAACAAGAACATAAATAGTTAAGTTAAATTATTAAAAACATTAAAGATTTAATAAATTAAGTCTTACAGTTAAAATCAGTAATAATCCAGGTTTAACCTGAGCTGATGACGGATCAATATTATCAATAAAAACATAATAAACTCAATAAGATAAGATGAATTAATTACAGAGAAGCAGACGTTATATTATTATTATATCAGAGCTGGAACCAGAAGTTAATTCATGTTTTATGACATTTTATAGACTAAATAGATTTATCAACAACATTATATCATAATACATCAATTTATAACCACAAATATACAGTTAATTACAGCCCATAAATATATTATTAGATCAATATAATATAAAGTCAACAACCAGGAATATTATAACAACAATATAAAACTGAAACTCATTCTATTTAAATGTGACTTCTTTTAAGAAAATTTATATTTTATTAATAATTTAAAATAATAATAAAATAAAATAAATATTAAAATAATAAATAAAAAAATTAAAGTTATAAGTAATAAATACCTACAGTTTTATTGTTTAGTTATAAACTGGGACACATTTCACTTTTTATTCTCAACACAAATAAATAAATTAATTAATTAATAAACTCTCAGAAAACTGTTTATTTAAATTAATCTGATATTTGTGTTTCTTTTTTATTTAATCTAAATATAATTTTAGTCTTAATATAACCTTTCCTTCTCTGTATCCAGATTCAGTTTGTTCCGCATGTTTCACATTAATCATATTTCACACTTCAGTTCTTCTGAATGAGCTCTTCTATTTATAGTTTTATATTTTATTATAACTCTATGCTCAGACAGACAGCAGCTGTCATTTTATTAAGATTATTTATCAATATTAGAGAACCAACAGCACAATAACATCTATTACATTATAATAATTATATCATTATTATATGATAAAGTTTTCTTGTTATAGTAATTATTAACTAGTTATATATTGTTATATAAACTCGATGCTGCAGACTAAAGTCCACCTGAATATCACAACAGAACTCCGTTTAAAAAACAGCGTATTTAACATTAAATGAAAGATATTTTCACCTTCGTGCCGTTAACGAAGAAGACGAGTTGGTCAGACGTGGACCCGGACCGGGTCTCGGGTTCGGCTCTAGTCCCGTTCATCTCGGTGCTGGTCCCGGTCCTCTCGGTGCTCTCTAACGGGCTCTCGGTCCGTTGTGACCCGCCGCTACGCAGCGCCTCTCAGCAGACTGCAGAGGCGTGGCCTTCAGGGACCTGCAGGAAGAAACGGACAACAGATCATCAGAACATCTGGACCCAACAACCTCACTGAGGCCGAATCTGAAGGTGCGTTCAGGTGCTCCGAAATCACCCCAAAGTTTCAGTTTAACACCTGTTATTAACTGACAAAATCAGGATTTATTAACTTTCTGTCATTTCATCAATGAAGTTTGGAATGAACAGAATGTTTTTCTGGAAGCATTCGAAACAATGTTATTGGCAACAATGTTTTTAACAACAATGTTATTCTACTGAGTTTATTTTTAGTTTTCGTCAGACCCCTTTTTTTGCATCGCTACTCGTTCCACATTTTTCAACATAGAAACTCCATTCAAACATGAAAACGTGCAGCTCAATTAGGACATGATGGCTATTACTTTTCTCATTCATAACTTTCATATTTTCAGAATTATTGACCATAATTCATCAAAAATTCTCCATTGAAATGAATGGAAGAAATGTTCAGAATTTAAACATTTTCAACTCTTCACTGCTCGTTCATACTTTCACCTAGAAACTCCGTTCAAACTGTCAAATGTTCCACATCTTCTGTAGATTCTGGATATCATTCAACTTTTAATATCCCATTTGTACTCGTTGAAATATTTAACTTTGTTTGGAGCTTGGTAAAAGTGCCCTTTTTGTATGTTAAAAGGAAACTAAGGATTCACCTATTTTTTCAAAATAAAAGTCCCAGAAGGTAACTTTCTTAACTCAGAACTAACTATTTATAATTTTCAGCTGCTTTTCATGCAATTACAACTTTTATTTACTGATTCATATTCAACTTTTCAATGATATTAATACAAATTAAATCTATTCCATCTATTCCTACTCCTTCTCCTTCTTCTGACAACATCTAATCCAGCATTACAGCGTTACAGCGTAGCGTTACAGCGTAGCGTTACAGCGTTACAGCGTTACAGCGTTACAGCGTTACAGCGTTACAGCGTTACAGCGTAGCGTTACAGCGTTACAGCGTTACAGCGTAGCGTTACAGCGTTACAGCGTAACGTTACAGCGTTACAGCGTTACAGCGTAGCGTTACAGCGTTACAGCGTTACAGCGTTACAGCGTAGCGTTACAGCGTAGCGTTACAGCGTTACAGCGTTACAGCGTAGCGTCAGCTCTTCAGCATCCAACATTCACACTGCAATCTATTCACAAATAGCTTTTCTAGTTTCCTCACTGACGTTTTGAATGAGCTGAATGTTTTTCTGTGTCTGAGTTGACTGGACGTGACCTCTGACCCCAGATAAAGCTCCACGATGATGCCCCTCCGTCAGCCAGTTATTCACAGCTGGGCCGGACCCGGAGGTCAAAGGTCAAGTAAAGCAGTAAAACACAGCATGATGATGTTTCTATTGAAGCTTTAACTCTCACATAGTTTAACATTAGCGTCGGCTCGCTCACTCATTCATGTGATCTGAATCCATTCGGTTCGTCTCCGTGAACCAGAATCAGCTGGAACATTCTGCTTTCATAAACTCTCTGTTAGTATCAGACTAACCAGACTGCTTTCCACTCAGATATTAAATAATAAAACAGGAGATTTCATCACAACAGAAGATGAGAATAAAAGTGCAGATTCATCAGTTTGATTTTGTCCTCTTTGTGGTTAATGAGTTGCATTTCTTTCATGTTTGTGTACCGATAGAAACCGTTTCCTCTATTCGGACTGATTTAACGTTGAATCATCAGTTCCTAAATGACATCTAAAGAAAGACAGACTCACGCTATCCACTTCTTCATTTACTGATGTTACATCGTGTTGTTCATATCTGAGTGTCTCGTGTTTCTAACCAGTGATGTGTTGAAGGTAAAGTGTGAGAACATGAGAGTCCGTTAACAGCTGATGAGCTGATGGTTCCTGTAGTTCCCTGTATTTCCTGACTCACATCAGTTACTCATTAACCAGCAGACTGAAGAGCTGCAGGTCCGTTAACTCTTTAATTCACCCTTTAATGCTTCATTCATTCACCGTGTGACACATTTCACTTTCTGAACGGAGTCTGATGGACTTTAAACATTTAAAGAACATTTACAAGAGTTTTAAAACACTAACTATAAATATTTATAACACTAATGTAACAAATATAACACTAATGATAAATATTTATGTTTTCTAATTTCTCACAAAATTTAATTCTTTCTAAAAACCCTAAAAAAGGTACCAGGCACAAAGATGGAGACTACCAGGAACCAAGATGGAGACGACCAGGAACCAAGATGGAGACAACCAGGAACCAAGATGGAGACGACCAAAAAAACGCTGACTGTCGTCGACGCCTCCAGATGTCAACGACCTGAAATCACAAAAAATATTATTTTAGAACTGAGATTAAATTAGAAGAAAAGACGTGAAGGAGTCCGTCAGAACCCTAACCCTAACCCCCTAACCCCCTAACCCTAACCCTAACCCATAACCCCTTACCCCTTAACCCCCTAACCCCCTAACCCCTAACCCGTTACCCTAACCCTAACCCTAACCCCTAACCCCCTAACCCCCTAACCCTAACCCTAACCCCTAACCCCTAACCCCCTAACCCCCTAACCCTAACCCTAACCCATAACCCCTAACCCCCTAACCCTAACCCATAACCCCTTACCCCTTAACCCCTAACCCGTTACCCTAACCCTAACCCCTAACCCCTAACCCCCTAACCCCCTAACCCTAACCCTAACCCCTTACCCCCTAACCCCCTAACCCCTAACCCGTTACCCTAACCCTAACCCTAACCCCCTAACCCCCTAACCCTAACCCATAACCCATAACCCCTTACCCCTTAACCCCCTAACCCCTAACCCGTTACCCTAACCCTAACCCTAACCCCTAACCCCTAACCCCCTAACCCCCTAACCCTAACCCATAACCCCTTACCCCCTAACCCCTAACCCGTTACCCTAACCCTAACCCCCTAACCCCTAACCCCCTAACCCTAACCCATAACCCTTTACCCCTTAACCCCCTAACCCCTAACCCGTTACCCTAACCCTAACCCCTAACCCCTAACCCCCTAACCCCCTAACCCTAACCCTAACCCATAACCCCTTACCCCCTAACCCCTAACCCCCTAACCCCTAACCCGTTACCCTAACCCTAACCCTAACCCCTAACCCCCTAACCCTAACCCATAACCCCTTACCCCTTAACCCCCTAACCCCTAACCCGTTACCCTAACCCTAACCCTAACCCCTAACCCCTAACCCCCTAACCCCCTAACCCTAACCCTAACCCATAACCCCTTACCCCCTAACCCCTAACCCCCTAACCCCTAACCCGTTACCCTAACCCCTAACCCCTTACCCCCTAACCCCTAACCCCCTAACCCTAACCCCTAACCCTAACCCTAACCCCTAACCCTAACCCCTAACCCCTAACCCTAACCCTCTAACCCTAACCCCTAACCCTAACCCCTAACCCCCTAACCCTAACCCCCTAACCCTAACCCCCTAACCCCTAACCCGTCAGAGGGTCAGATTTAAAACATACGACTGAATCACCATAGAGCAGAATAAGTCACATAAGGGAACTTAAATTAGTGTTATGAAGGAACCATTTAAATTTAAGGGGAACAGTTCTGAAGTTTGAAGGAACAGGAAAAGGTCACTTCAGGGAACAAGTTCAGTAGAAAAGTGACAGAACACGTTTGAGGGCATAAATAAGGGAACTAATTACTAATAAAGAGAAAAGATAGGAGATTGAGGGAACTAATTACCAGTTTGATGTATTTCAGACGGAGAAGAAGAAGTCAGTCTGGAGGCTCAGGAAGCATTCTCATCTTTTATTATTTCAAAAACAATCCAGTAAAACGTTAAACGTGCACTAACGAGAACACACACACTCACTCACACACACACACACACACACACACACACACTGGAGTTCAACAGGAAGTGGTTGAGTGAAACTTCAGAATAAAGCGTGAAGCTGTGGACATGTGACCGACGGTGTCCTCACCAACGTAGTTAAACTCTTCTTCTTCTTAAAGGTGTTCTGAGGACAGGAAATGCATCATCCACAGCCTCGTCAGTCATGAGGTACGGAGGTCAAACTGTGACCAAACACCATCCAGTCATTCATCCATCACACCCAGAGCCTCGTCATCCTCCTCCTCCTCATCCTCATCCTCCTCATCTTCATCTTCCTCATCCTCATCCTCCTCCTCCCCCTCCTCATCATCCTCCTCATCCTCCTCATCCTCCTCATCCTCATCATCCTCCTCATCCTCCTCCTCATCACCAGTTAGCAGAATAAATTAAACATTATCAACAATACATTTGAATCTGAGGGGAACAAATTATAAATGTAGTAAAACGTCTTCGTAGCTTAAGGGAACAAACTGCACATTAAGGGCAAAATTAGTCTCATAACGGAGTACCTTAGTTATTTCAGGGAACTAATTTGTATTAATTAAATTTAAGGGGAACAGTTCTGAAGTTTGATGGAACAGAAAAGGTCACTTAAGGGAACAAGTTCAGTAGAAAAGTGACAGAACTCGTTTGAGGGCATAAATAAGGGAACACATTGCTGATAAAGAGAAAACATAGGAGATTGAGGGAACTAATTATCAGTCTGTTGGCACAAATCACTTAATACTATTAGTCACTTAAGGGAACAAGTTATTCATTTAAGGTAACAATTTGAGACAAAAAACAGGAATTTCAGCGCACAAATTTACTACTTAAGGGAACTAATTCGAAATGTGAGGGAACAGTTTGGAATTTTGAGGAAATAAATTACAAATTTGTTACAAAAAAAATGAATCTGAGGACCAAATTATCAATTCAGAGAACAAATTAGAAACGTAATGAAACGTCTTAGTAACTTAAGGGAACTAATTTGTCATGCGGGTCGTCAGGGAACCGAGTATGAATTTAAGAGACTAAATAATAATTAAGGCAACATCTTTATACATCTAAATGGCACACATTGACAGTTTAACAGATGAATCAGTAACTTATGAAAACAAATTAAAAAAACAGGAATAGGAGGAAAGTTTGAGGGAACTTGTTAGTGTCTTAAGGGAACACACATCGACCAATCAGCAGCCGGTATGAAGGCGTTTAAGAGGAGCGTTGGCGGTTTACATAGAAACTATAAAAGATTAATATTAAACATGCACCTTTAACGTCTGTTGATTTGGCATCCAGATATTAATACGCAGCTTTAAGGGATTCAATTAATGACATTACTGTGTTTAAACACTGACCTTTGACCTTTGACCCGCCGCTCTGCTAACGTCGTCAACAGGACGAAGGTCAACGGCAAACTAATATCTGAGATTAATCTCACAGTTATGATTTATAACGACTTCTTTCTCACAATTAAAACTTTTTTCTCCTTTAAATTCAACATTAAATTAAAATGTTGACTTTTATCTATAGATATGAACAGATTCTTTTATTATTACTACTTTTTTCTCAGAATTAAGTTTCATTTAAAATTTGGACTTTAACCTGAAACTTCTGATTTCAATCAGAATCACAACTTCTCAGTTCATTATTATTATTATTATTACTTTTTTACTTCCAAGTTCTTGAATTGAAGAATATAACTTTAGATTTAGTTATGACTCTTTTTTTTTTTTTAAATACGACACGTTTCGACATGTTTCTAAAAATTCTGTCAAAATCTAAAAATTTAGATTTTTAATCTCAGAATTCAGATTTCATTTTTAATTTCGAAACTTGATTTAAATCTAAAAATTTGAACTTTATTCTCTGAATCTCATAATGTATGTGAACTTTTTTCCTTCCAAGTTCTTGAATTGAAGAATATAACTTTAGATTTAGAGTTATGACTTTTTGTAATCGACATGTTTGACATATTTATATTCTCAGATTTCTGACTAAATCTAAATTTAATCCCAGAATTCTAACTTTAATCTCTGAGTTTAAATTTGATCTGATGATTTGGAAGAATTTAAAGATTTGTTTTATAATCGTGACATTAATCTCAGAGGGAAATATTTTCCTGTTGGTTGTGGCGCTCTTGGTCTTCCGTACAGTGGAGATAAAAGGTGATAAATGAGTTCCAGGTGGAAACTGAAGGTTAGACGTTCGGTTGGCAGACAGCACTGTGGCGGCAACATGGCGGCAGCATGGCACACGAGACGCTCAATACATATAAATATAAATATAGAGAGTAATAAATAAACACTGTCGGTACGGCGGCTGTGATTGGTCAGTCCTGGTCAGTCCTGGTCTGAGAGGTCCAATCAGGTGGCTGTTATTTAATGTTCTTGAGTAGCGAGGTGCGGGCGTTCACCACCGCCTTGAAGGCGTCCTCGCTGCCGGGGGCAACGCACTTATCCGGGTGCAGCAGCACCGCCAACTTCCTGTACGCCTTGTTCACCTCCTCCCTGGAAACGAGCAGGCGGGAACCAACGAGCAGGCGGGAACCAACGAGCAGGCGGGAACCAACGAGCAGGAGGGAACCAACGAGCAGGAGGGAACCAACGAGCAGGAGGGAACCAACGAGCAGGAGGGAACCAACGAGCAGGCGGGAACCAACGAGCAGGCGGGAACCAACGAGCAGGCGGGAACCAACGAGCAGGAGGGAACCAACAAGCAGGCGGGAACCAACAAGCAGGCGGGAACCAACGGGAGACACAAAAACAAAACACATGTTGTAGAATAGAATAATATCTACTACTATATAACTACTACTACTGCATCATATATAATAACTACCACTATAACAGAGTATAATAAAATATAATACCACTATAACTGAGAGTACAACTACTCAGAATGATGAGTTCATTAATGTTAATATATCATTTATTTTTAGATGTATTCAGTGTATTTTTACTTCTATAAATATAATGTATTTTTACTTCTATAAATATAATGTATTTTTACTTCTATAAATATAATGTATTTTTACTTCTATAAATATAATGTATTTTTACTTCTATAAATATAATGTATTTTTAGTTATATAAATATAATATATTTTTACTTATATAAATATAATATATTTTTACTTATATAAATATAATATATTTTTACTTATATAAATATAATATATTTTTACTTATATAAATATAATATATTTTTACTTATATAAATATAATATATTTTTAGTAATATAACTAATGTATTTTAAGATATAAGTATACTTTGTATTGAGTTGTGTGCAGACTGATGTTAACCACTGATCTGAACTCACCGCGTGGCTCCAGGTTTGACCCCCAACATGTCCCATGAGTCTTTGCTGCTCCGGATGCGTCGGATGGTGTCGGCCTGCTCCTTGGTGAAGCCGACGCTGACCTCGGCCACCGGGCGCTTCCCTCCGTTCTCACACATGTCGGTGATGGAGGAGAAGAACGCCTGAAAGACGGAACGCCACGTCATCAAACCATTTATTCATTTATGAGTTCTCATTAAGGTTATGAACGTTTACCTGGAACATCTCGTTGATTCCCTCGCCGCTCTGCGCCGACGTCTCAAAGTACGTGAAGCCTCTGGACTCCGCCCACAGACGGCCCTCGCCCTCGTCCACCACCCGTCGCTTCGTCAGGTCCACCTGAGAACAGGAAGTCAACACGTACAGCATCTCTCTATAGGAACCACAGCTTCTCATTGGTTCCCGCCGCGGCGGCGTGCGAGTCTCACCTTGTTGGCGCAAACGATGAACACGATGCTGTCCATGTTGGCCTGAGAGCCCATTTCCTGTTTCATCTCTCCGAGCCAGCTGTCGAGGGCGTCGAAGCTTTCCCTGAGGCCGACGTCGTAGACCAGCAGCACGCCCTGGCTGTCCTTATAGAACTCGTTACGCACCTGAGACGCACGCCAAGCACGCCAAGCACGCACAACACCAAGTTATTAAGATTAGAACAGAATGAAGATCAGAGAATAAGAAGATAAAGGTGAAGAGACTCACCTCGTAGAAGAACGGATGACCGGCCATGTCGAAGATGTTCACTTTGATTTCTCTGTCACGAACCTGAACCCTGAACACAACACACTTTTACTAATATTACTAGTACTACTACTACTACTACTACTACTAGGATATTAACATAGTTCCCACACAGAGTACATGTACTTACTTGGTGACGCCGTAGTCGATGCCGATCGTGGCTAGATACTTGGGAACGAACCTCTTCTCGCAGTAGCGTTTGATGATGCAGCTCTGAGAAGGAGAATGTATTAATAATGAGCTAGAGCAGCTCTCACGCCAGACTCCATTCACAAATCTATCAGTTTAAAGGTGAACAACTGAATGAAGACAACAGGAGAGACGTTCAAAAGAAAACAGATTGTTTAATCTGAATATTAATCTTAACAAACGAGATGTAAGCCCAACTTTAGTGAACATTTTGTCAATTTTAGGGTACTTTGTTAGTAAACTAAACCTCAATGTATAAATACATAATTCATGATTATTCTAGAATCATTAGATTAGACTAATTTATAATGTCTGGGTTCTCCTGGTACGGAGGTCTTTAAACAACCTGCGTCTCCGGATCCACATGAGGCTCTTCAGATCCTCTCCAGCGGCTCCCTGAGGAGCTTTAAACACCAAGAACTGGTCTTTGTTTACATTTTCATTATTATTGATCATCGTTGTAGGTCTATGGTACGACGGTATGACGGAGTATTAGGGCCACATTGAGGACAAATAAAACATCTGAGATTTAGAGAATAAAGTCACAATATTATAAAGTAATATTACGACCTTATTCTCGTAAAGTTATGACTTTATTGTGTAAATCTCAGATGTGTTTTCCCTCAATGTGGCCCTAATACTCCGTAGTACATTGCCTCTTTGTCCCTCACTGCATTAGACTGATATACTATATACTGAGACTATAAGCTGAGTTACCTTCATCACAATGATCACATGTTTTGTGGCTCCAGACAGATTTTTATTTATTTTTTTGCCTAAAATATCTCTTTAGATAGTAAAGGTTGCTGACCCCTGACCCCTGACCCCTGACCCCTGACCTGGCACATTCGGCTCACACATTAACACATATTAAGACATTAACACATTACACACCAGGCTTCATTACAATATCATCCTGTTTATCTGGCTCACTTGGTTGGCTGCTGGATCAACACAGCAGGAAGAAACGTTCATAAAACATTAATTATTCAATATTAAGAAGTAATTTATAAGCCGAATTTCAGAGGACACATTGTTCTTTAGCAACACATCTTTATTAATGTTAATCTGTGTTTTAATATTATCAATAAGCAAGGAAGCATGAAAGTAGATGTTTTTTATATGGAGTCTGGTGCTGGAATCAGTGTGAGGTTTATAACCAGCTGCTGTCAGCTGATCTATAATATTATATTACATAATATTATATTATATTATATTATATATAATGATTCTAATGCCTTACTTTTCCTACTTCAGCGTTCCCCAGGCTGATCACTTTGACTCTCAGGGATTTCTTGTTGTCTCGTCTCTTCGGGATGTTGGAGGATTCCATCAGGAGGTCTGGGTCTGGGTCTGGGTCTGGGTCTGGGTCTGGGTCTGGTGGAGTGATCAGGCTCTACTGGATACTACAGGTTCTGCTGCAGAGAGAGGAGCTAACAGCTAGCAGCTAGAGGCTAACAGCTGTTCTGTTGTTGCAGCTAAATACCACTTCCTGCCTTCTTCTTCTGTGGTGGTTATTGTTGGTTGGTAAACCAGCTTAGAGGAGCATCACCTCCACCTGCTGGAGGACTGGAGGACTGGAGGACTGGAGGAGTGGAGGAGTGGAGGACTGGAGGAGTGGAGGAGTGGAGGACTGGAGGACTGGAGGACTGGAGGAGTGGAGGAGTGGAGGACTGGAGGACTGGAGGACTGGAGGAGTGGAGGAGTGGAGGACTGGAAGACTGGAGGAGTGGAGGAGTGGAGGAGTGGAGGACTGGAGGAGTGGAGGACTGGAGGACTGGAGGAGTGGAGGACTGGAGGACTGGAGGAGTGGAGGAGTGGAGGACTGGAGGACTGGAGGAGTGGAGGACTGGAGGACTGGAGGACTGGAGGACTGGAGGACTGGAGGAGTGGAGGAGTGGAGGACTGGAGGACTGGAAGACTGGAGGAGTGGAGGAGTGGAGGACTGGAGGACTGGAGGACTGGAGGAGTGGAGGACTGGAGGACTGGAGGACTGGAGGACTGGAGGAGTGGAGGACTGGAGGACTGGAGGACTGGAGGAGTGGAGGAGTGGAGGACTGGAGGACTGGAGGACTGGAGGACTGGAGGACTGGAGGACTGGAGGAGTGGAGGAGTGGCAGGAAAATATAATAATAAAATAAATTAATAAAAAACTAAAACAAAATAAAAATGTATGATTATTATTATAATAATAATAATAATGAAATTCTCTCCATCATTCCTGTTGGCCTTAAAGGGACTGTTTGTAACTTTCTAAGCGTATAAATGTAGCGGGTCGGGACACATGCTCGCTCTCGTCTCCTCTCCTCCTCTGCTCCTCTCCTCCTCTGCTCCTCTGCTCCTCTGCTCCTCTCCTCCTCGTCTCCTCTGCTCCTCTGCTCCTCTGCTCCTCTGCTCCTCGTCTCCTCTGCTCCTCGTCTCCTCTGCTCCTCTGCTCCTCGTCTCCTCTGCTCCTCGTCTCCTCGTCTCCTCTGCTCCTCGTCTCCTCTGCTCCTCGTCTCCTTGTCTCCTCTGCTCCTCTGCTCCTCTGCTCCTCGTCTCCTCTGCTCCTCTGCTCCTCGTCTCCTCGTCTCCTCTGCTCCTCTGCTCCTCTGCTCCTCTGCTCCTCGTCTCCTCTGCTCCTCGTCTCCTCTGCTCCTCGTCTCCTCGTCTCCTCTGCTCCTCTGCTCCTCTGCTCCTCGTCTCCTCGTCTCCTCTGCTCCTCGTCTCCTCGTCTCCTCTGCTCCTCTGCTCCTCCGCTCCTTGTCTCCTCTGCTCCTCTGCTCCTCTGCTCCTCGTCTCCTCTGCTCCTCTGCTCCTCTGCTCCTCTGCTCCTCTGCTCCTCTGCTCCTCTCCTCCTCTGCTCCTCTGCTCCTCTGCTCCTCCGCTCCTTGTCTCCTCTGCTCCTCTGCTCCTCTGCTCCTCTGCTCCTCTCCTCCTCTGCTCCTCTGCTCCTCTCCTCCTCTGCTCCTCTGCTCCTCTGCTCCTCTGCTCCTCCGCTCCTTGTCTCCTCTGCTCCTCTGCTCCTCTGCTCCTTGTCTCCTCTGCTCCTCTGCTCCTCCGCTCCTTGTCTCCTCTGCTCCTCTGCTCCTCTGCTCCTCTGCTCCTCCGCTCCTTGTCTCCTCTGCTCCTCTGCTCCTCTCCTCCTCTGCTCCTCTGCTCCTCTGCTCCTCTGCTCCTCTGCTCCTCTGCCTGCCTTCACTCACACACCGTGCTCCCCTCTCTCTCTCTCCACCTCTCACGTGCATGCTGCTCACTCCACACTGCAGCAGAGTTAGTTTAGCTCTGAGAATATCTAGTGAATGTTCAGTGGACGTTTGTGCAGAAATAACTGCTGCAGCTCCTCCAGACCAACAGAGGTTTCCCGTGTCTGGTGAAGTGACGGGGCTCCGCAGAGAGAAACGTTATCGTCTCCCCCGTTCCCTCCGGCCGCGGTCGGGAGGCTGAGGCGGGAAAAGCCAACACTAGGATCAGCATTGATTCATGGAGAGACCTTGGTCTGGTCAGCTAACATTACTGCCAAGCAGCTGGAATATAGAGTGATATTGTGCTTTTAGCTGACGTGTGTCTCCTCACTGTGTTGAGCGATGCTCCTTCATGTCTATGTAGAGCGAGCACAAGCGCCAGCAACAGGACGCTGACTTTAGTTGACTTAACGGACACAGGTGAAGCTGTTAACAACACATTAGGATTCTTATAAACAGACCCTTTAAGTGCTTTATAAATACTGTGAAAGTAATGAAACACTCAATTCACAGAGGAACACACAGTTCGGATTCAGAAACTCTGCGTTTGAAACAAGCCGTCAGGATTTCTGTCCATTTGTGATGTCACAAATATACAATATATAGACCCTTACACGGTTTTAAACAATCTAAATGTGTCCCAGTTTATTTCCTGTTGCAGTGGATGTGAATGACATCAGCTGACAGGAAGTACGCATGGACCCAAGCCGTTGCCTAGCAACGCAATCCTGTTGCAAGGCCTCGGCTCCTGTATCTAACGTCGCTCATCACGCTGCTACTTGGAGAGACAAACATTTTCTGAGGTGGTAGTTGGAGAAAAAAGTTTGAGAACCTTAAAATGTTGAAATCCCGGGCGCCTGGTTAGCTCAGCTGGTAGAGCGGGCGTCCATGTATCAAGGCTTGGGCCTGAACGCGGAGACCCGGGTTCGAATCCGGCCTGTGGCCCTTTCTGCATCCACTCTCTCTCTCCCCCTTTCAAGACTCTATCCACTGTCCACTCACTAAAATGGAAAAATGCCCCCAAAAAAATAACTTTAAAAAAATGTTAAAATCCCCTTAAAATAATCTTAACATTATTTTACAGTTACAAATAAGCAGATTAATTTCCATAGTATTATGAAAATATATTATTTTTTTGCAGTAAACTTTGTTCAAATAATAAATCATTGTTGTTTTCTGTTTTAATCCAGCAGGTGTCAGTAACACGTCACATCTTCTGCTTTCATATGGATTTATTATGAAATAAACTCAGCTCAGCTTTTACAGAGAAAAACATCAACATTAAAACATCAACATAAAAACATCAACATATAAAAGCAAAAATATTCAAACAGAAATAAATTCTCAGGAGAATATCAGATCAATAAAACTAATGACCGATTATTTAAATGAATAATCTAACAATAAACTACGACCAAACAAAAAGCATCAAAACCAGCAATAAACAGCAAAATAACTCAAATTATACCACTTTTAAAGGAGAAAAACTGCACTACATACTCTATAGACATATATATATACTGTATTTATATATATATATATATATATTTGTTTTTATTGTGTAATGTACGGAGGCCCAAAGAGTCCAACATTAAATAAACAATTAAGATAAAATATTAAATCAAACCAAGAAGTTGTGAAATATTCCAGAACGTTTCTAAAACGTCATTGTTATTGATTTATTAGATATATATTTATAAAATCATTTACATTATTTTATTATTCTAAATAGAAATGAATGAATTGTGAAGAGACACGTGTTCTGGTTGTGTTTAGTCTGTATTGATTATTTATGTAATGAAGTCTTATTGATTGTTTTAATATTGAACTCTTTGGGGTTTCATGTTAAAGATCAGTTACGGATAATAAAACATATTTAGAGGATAAAAAGCTTTCAACATGCCGCAGACGGATATTTATATAGAAGTAGAATATATTGATAAACTTCAGCCTTTAATGATGTTAGATCAGCTGTTATTAACGATCAATATCTGTGATCAGCACCGGATAAGATTCCTCCTTATTATTATTATTACAGCCTGACAGTCCTTCATCACCTCGTCACCTTCATCACCTTCATCACTTCGTCACCTTCATCACCTCGTCATCTTCGTCACCTTCATCACCTCGTCACCTTCATCACCTTCGTCACCTTCATCACCTCGTCACCTTCATCACCTTCATCACCTCGTCATCACCTTCATCACCTTCATCACCTCGTCATCACCTTCATCACCTCGTCATCACCTCGTCATCAACCAGAATGAGAAACAGTTATCTCATGTTCGACCTCTAAAGCCCATTAACTATCCCCTTAACAACACCTTAATATCGTCTTTATAAAGTCGATCCACTCAATAAAAGACCTTACATACAATTTAATGTGTAATAATTATGATATTTGAAGGGATTCTTATTCAGTATTTAATACTTTACTGCAGTTAAAGTGTGAATTTATGAATGAAATCATAATGAAGATAAAGGTTTAATGGTTTTCTGCAGAGGTTAAGGGCTTTTTCAATTAAGGTGAAACTTTAAGGGGTTAAATTAATGGATCAATGAATGTTCTGATCGTGTTCTGATCTCAACCAAACCTTTAAACCGACTAAAGAACCGTTTGGTATCGTCTATAAAACTACACTAATCATGTTTGTGTGTTTAACAGGAAGTGAGGTGGACAGGAAGTGAGGTGGACAGGAAGTGAGGCGGCGGCGTTAGCGAGGAGGAAGCGGCTGCATCTGCAGGGAGTCGTAGGTGTCTCTGGCGGCCGTGCTCAGACCCTGAACACACCACAACAAGAATTAATAATTCATCAATAAATATTAAACACATGAATTAATTAATTAATTAATTAATTAATATTAAACACATGAATTAATGAATGAATGAATGAATATGAATTATTCATAGCGACTCACCTGGTACACCTGCTCGTTCTTCCGCTGACGCTGACACACAAACATCAACAATATTATATATATTATTCAGAATAAACTCCTCTGATTACTGAAACAAATAAAGTTTATATAATTATATAATAATAAATAAAGTTTATATAATTATATAATAAACAAATAAAGTTTATATAATTATATAATAAATCAAAATAAAAGATGAATTAAAGAGTTAACAACACTCACGTCTCGAACAGGAAGTTCTTTATATTCTCCTTCAGGAGAACGTCGGTTCAGACCCTGAAGATTAAACACAGAATATAGAATATAGAATATTAACGTTTATCTATCAACCAACAAGAACTTCATTTATTCATGTTATTGTTTTATATTCTTTAACAGAACGTGTTATTGTTTTATATTCTTTAACAGAACGTGTTATTGTTTTATATTCTTTAACAGAACGTGTTATTGTTTTATATTCTTTAATAGAACATGTTATTGTTTTATATTCTTTAACAGAACGTGTTATTGTTTTATATTCTTT
>JAUPFX010000024.1:16031467-16063967 GCA_036937225.1 Sebastes paucispinis | reverse complement strand
TCATACTACTACTACTACTACTAATGCATACTACTACTACTAATGCATACTACTACTACTACTACTGCATACTACTACTACTGCATACTACTACTACTACTACTGCATACTACTACTGCATACTACTACTACTGCATACTACTACTACTACTACTGCATACTACTAATGCATACTACTACTACTGCATACTACTAATGCATACTACTACTACAACTACTAATGCATACTACTACTACTGCATACTACTACTACTGCATACTACTAATGCATACTACTACTACAACTACTAATGCATACTACTACTACTACTACTACTACTACTACTGCATACTACTACTAATGCATACTACTACTACTACTAATGCATACTACTACTACTACTGCATACTACTACTACTACTGCATACTACTACTACTACTAATGCATACTACTACTATTACTACTGCATACTACTACTACTACTACTAATTCATACTACTACTACTACTACTAATGCATACTACTACTACTAATGCATACTACTACTACTACTACTGCATACTACTACTACTGCATACTACTACTACTACTACTGCATACTACTACTGCATACTACTACTACTGCATACTACTACTACTGCATACTACTAATGCATACTACTACTGCATACTATTACTACTGCATACTACTACTACTGCATACTACTACTGCATACTACTAATGCATACTACTAATGCATACTACTACTACAACTACTAATGCATACTACTACTACTACTAATACTGCATACTACTACTACTACTACTGCATACTACTACTACTACTGCATACTACTACTACTACTACTGCATACTACTAATGCATACTACTACTACAACTACTAATGCATACTACTACTACTGCATACTACTAATGCATACTACTACTACAACTACTAATGCATACTACTACTAATGCATACTACTACTGCATACTATTACTACTGCATACTACTACTACTGCATACTATTACTACTGCATACTACTACTGCAGACTACTACTGCATACTACTACCACTGCATATTACTACTGCATACTACTACTACTGCATATTACTACTGCATACTACTACTCCTGCGTATTACTACTGCATACTACTACTGCATACTAATGCATACTACTACTACTAATGCATACTACTACTACTACTGCATACTACTACTACTACTGCATACTACTACTACTGCATACTACTACTGCATACTACTACTACTACTACTGCATACTACTACTGCATAATACTACTCCTGCGTATTACTACTGCATACTACTACTGCATACTACTACTACTACTACTAATGCATACTACTACTACTACTGCATACTACTACTACTACTGCATACTACTACTACTACTACTGCATACTACTACTACTACTGCATACTACTACTACTGCATATTACTACTGCATACTACTACTCCTGCGTATTACTACTGCATACTACTACTGCATAATACTACAACTGCATACTACTACTACTAATGCATACTACTACTGCATACTACTACTACTACTACTACTAATGCATACTACTACTGCATACTACTACTACATACTACTACTGCATACTACTACTACTGCATACTACTACTACTACTGCATACTACTACATATTACTACTGCATACTACTACTCCTGCGTATTACTACTGCGTACTACTACTGCATAATACTACTACTGCATACTACTACTACTACTACTACTAATGCATACTACTACTGCATACTACTACTACTAATGCATACTACTACTGCATACTACTACTGCATAATACTACTACTGCATACTACTACTACTAATACTAATGCATACGACTAATACTACTGCATACTACTACTACTACTACTGCATACTACTACTGCATACTACTACTACTATTACTAATGCATACTATTACTGCATACTACTACTACTTCTGCATACTACTACTGCATACTACTACTACTACTATTAATGCATACTATTACTGCATACTACTACTACTACTTCTGCATACTATTACTGCATACTACTACTACTTCTGCATACTACTACTGCATACTACTACTACTACTATTAATGCATACTATTACTGCATACTACTACTACTACTACTGCATACTACTACTGCATACTACTACTACTACTACTACTACTGCATACTATTACTGCATACTACTACTACTACTTCTGCATACTACTACTACTACTACTACTGCATACTACTACTACTACTACTACTGCATACTATTACTGCATACTACTACTACTACTTCTGCATACTACTACTACTACTACTACTGCATACTACTACTGCATACTACTACTACTACTACTTCTGCATACTATTACTGCATACTACTACTACTTCTGCATACTACTACTGCATACTACTACTACTACTATTAATGCATACTATTACTGCATACTACTACTACTACTACTGCATACTACTACTGCATACTACTACTACTACTACTACTGCATACTATTACTGCATACTACTACTACTACTTCTGCATACTACTACTGCATACTACTACTACTAATCTCTATCTAGTATCAGTGTCATATTGAGGAGTGATCTGAGAGGAAACCAGATGTTTCAGATCTTGTAGCTGGTTTCTGCTGAAGTCTATCTGACGATCTGAAGAGGGCTTTATGAACCGGCTTCAGCTGCTGGAGACACAAAAGTGTCAGTTAGTTTGAGTGGTTTGAGAGTTAAACATCTGAAATCAAACCAGGACACCTCTTCCTCTTCCTCTTCTACCACCTCTTCCTCTTCCTCCTCTCTGTTGATGTTGATGCTTCTCTCTCTCTCCTCCATCTCTTACTGTCTTCATCATCAGATGTCTGCTGAGACCAGACTCCCCTCTTTACTCCCTTTATGACTGATAGAAATGCTCCTGAACGGGTTCATTTATATGATTATTAATCGTTTGTGTTTCCGTCTTTGTGCAGCTGGTCTTTCGAAACTACCCCCCCCCCCCCCCAGCCACCGCAGCCTCGGTCACATGATCACATGACTGATCGCCTCGGCATGAAGACTGAAACCACAGAGCTGCTTCCTGAACGCTTCACCGCCTGCTGAGGTCACTTCATCTCCTCTCAACTTCATCTCCTCTCAACTCAAACAACAAGTACTACAAATAATACTAATACTCCTCCATAGTACATGTACTTAACATGTACTCATAATACTCCTCAATAGTACATGTACAGCGGGTCAAATAAGTATTGAACACAGTTTAGTTTATATATATATATATATATATAAAGACGTGTTTTATTCACACTCCAGATGTTCTATATTTAATATAGTTTAGTTTATATACAGAGGGTAAAATCAGTTTTGATCACGTCACCATGTTTCTCAGTAAATATATTTTTCCAGATGTGCTATTGACAGTAAATGTTCACCAGATGTTTGTAACAACCTGAGTAATCTATATACACAAAGAAACCAAAACAAATACGTTCAAAAATGAAGTTCTGTGTAATAATGTGAAATAACTCAGGAGAAAGTATTGAACACACAAAGAAAGGGAGGAAAGCCAAGACAACATCTGGAATTTCTCAGTAATTAGAACAGCTGGTCCAGTCCCAACTGATGGACGATAACAAGGTGTCACATAAGAACCATGTCACGATGGGTAAAAGCAAAGAGCTCTCTCAAGACCTGAGCAACCTGATTGTTGCAGAACATCCTGATGACATCGGTTACAGATGTATTTCTAAACTTCTGAATGTTCCAGTGAAAACTGATGAGGCCATAAAAAACATCATTTCACCAGAAACTGACCACGACCAGATGCTCCTCCTTCCAGACAGAGGAGTGAAAAGAATGATCAGAAGAGTTGTCCAAGAGCCAAGGACCACCTCTGGAGAGCTGCAGAAACACCTGGAATCAGCAGGTACTCAACCGCCATGGCCTGTATGCATGCTCGCCATGGCCTGTATGCACGCTCCCCATGGCCTGTATGCACGCTCCCCATGGCCTGTATGCACGCTCGCCATGGCCTGTATGCACGCTCCCCATGGCCTGTATGCACGCTCCCCATGGCCTGTATGCACGCTCGCCATGGCCTGTATGCACGCTCGCCATGGCCTGTATGCACGCTCGCCATGGCCTGTATGCACGCTCCCCATGGCCTGTATGCACGCTCCCCATGGCCTGTATGCACGCTCTAACCTTTACGTGGTTAAACGGGTAATTAAAGCTCTAATCTTTACGTGGTTAAACGGGTAATTAACGCTCTAATCTTTACGTGGTTAAACGGGTAATTAACGCTCTAATCTTTACGTGGTTAAACGGTTAATTAAAGCTCTAATCTTTACGTGGTTAAACGGGTAATTAAAGCTCTAATCTTTACGTGGTTAAACGGGTAATTAACGCTCTAATCTTTACGTGGTTAAACGGGTAATTAAAGCTCTAATCTTTACGTGGTTAAACGGGTAATTAACGCTCTAATCTTTACGTGGTTAAACGAGTAATTAAAGCTCTAATCTTTACGTGGTTAAACGGGTAATTAACGCTCTAATCTTTACGTGGTTAAACGGGTAATTAAAGCTCTAATCTTTACGTGGTTAAACGGGTAATTAAAGCTCTAATCTTTACGTGGTTAAACGGGTAATTAACGCTCTAATCTTTACGTGGTTAAACGAGTAATTAACGCTCTAATCTTTACGTGGTTAAACGGGTAATTAAAGCTCTAATCTTTACGTGGTTAAACGGGTAATTAACGTTCTAATCTTTACGTGGTTAAACGGATAATTAAAGCTCTAATCTTTACGTGGTTAAACGGGTAATTAACGCTCTAATCTTTACGTGGTTAAACGGGTAATTAACGCTCTAATCTTTACGTGGTTAAACGGGTAATTAAAGCTCTAATCTTTACGTGGTTAAACGGGTAATTAAAGCTCTAATCTTTACGTGGTTAAACGGGTAATTAACGCTCTAATCTTTACGTGGTTAAACGGGTAATTAACGTTCTAATCTTTACGTGGTTAAACGGGTAATTAAAGCTCTAATCTTTACGTGGTTAAACGGGTAATTAAAGCTCTAATCTTTACGTGGTTAAACGGGTAATTAACGCTCTAATCTTTACGTGGTTAAACGAGTAATTAACGCTCTAATCTTTACGTGGTTAAACGGGTAATTAAAGCTCTAATCTTTACGTGGTTAAACGGGTAATTAAAGCTCTAATCTTTACGTGGTTAAACGGGTAATTAAAGCTCTAATCTTTACGTGGTTAAACGGGTAATTAACGCTCTAATCTTTACGTGGTTCACGTCTTTATATATATAAAGTAAACTATATTAAATATGAAACATCTGGAGTGTGAATAAAACACGTCTTTATATAAACTAAACTATGTTAAATATTAAACATTTGGAGTGTGAATAAAACACGTCTTTATATATGTATAAACTAAACATCTGGAGTGTGAATAAAACACGTCTTTATATATATAAACTAAACTATATTAAATATTAAAAACATCTGGAGTGTGAATAAAACACGTCTTTATATATATAAACTAAATATCTGGAGTGTGAATAAAACGCGTCTTTATATATATAAACTAAACATCTGGAGTGTGAATAAAACGCGTCTTTATATATATAAACTAAACATCTGGAGTGTGAATAAAACACATCTTTATATATATAAACTAAACATCTGGAGTGTGAATAAAACACGTCTTTATATATATATAAACTAAACATCTGGAGTGTGAATAAAACACGTCTTTATATATATAAACTAAACATCTGGAGTGTGAATAAAACACGTCTTTATATATATATAAACTAAACATTTGGAGTGTGAATAAAACGCGTCTTTATATATATATATATAAACTAAACATCTGGAGTGTGAATAAAACACGTCTTTATATATATATAAACTATATTAAATATTAAACATCTGGAGTGTGAATAAAACACGTCTTTACATATATAAACTAAACATCTGGAGTGTGAATAAAACGCGTCTTTATATATATAAACTAAACATCTGGAGTGTGAATAAAACACGTCTTTATATAAACTAAACTATATTAAATATAGAACATCTGGAGTGTGAATAAAACACATCTTTATATATATAAACTAAACTATATTAAATATATAACATCTGGAGTGTGAATAAAACGCGTCTTTATATATATATATAAACTAAACATCTGGAGTGTGAATAAAACACATCTTTATATATATATAAACTATATTAAATATTAAACATCTGGAGTGTGAATAAAACACGTCTTTACATATATAAACTAAACATCTGGAGTGTGAATAAAACGCGTCTTTATATATATAAACTAAACATCTGGAGTGTGAATAGAACACGTCTTTATATAAACTAAACTATATTAAATATAGAACATCTGGAGTGTGAATAAAACACATCTTTATATATATAAACTAATCTATATTAAATATATAACATCTGGAGTGTGAATAAAACACGTCTTTATATATATAAACTATATTAAATATAGAACATCTGGAGTGTGAATAAAACACATCTTTATATATATAAACTATATTAAATATAGAACATCTGGAGTGTGAATAAAACACATCTTTATATATATAAACTAAACTATATTAAATATATAAAATCTGGAGTGTGAATAAAACGCGTCTTTATATATATAAACTAAACATCTGGAGTGTGAATAAAACACATCTTTCTATATATAAACTAAACATCTGGAGTGTGAATAAAACACGTCTTTATATATATAAACTAAACATCTGGAGTGTGAATAAAACGCGTCTTTATATATATAAACTAAACATCTGGAGTGTGAATAAAACACGTCTTTATATATATATATAAACTAAACATCTGGAGTGTGAATAAAACACGTCTTTATATATATAAACTAAACATCTGGAGTGTGAATAAAACGCATCTTTATATATATATAAACTAAACATCTGGAGTGTGAATAAAACGCGTCTTTATATATATAAACTAAACATCTGGAGTGTGAATAAAACGCATCTTTATATATATATAAACTAAACATCTGGAGTGTGAATAAAACACGTCTTTATATATATATAAACTATATTAAATATAGAACATCTGGAGTGTGAATAAAACACGTCTTTACATATATATAAACTATATTAAATATAGAACATCTGGAGTGTGAATAAAACACGTCTTTATATATATAAACTAAACATCTGGAGTGTGAATAAAACACGTCTTTATATATATATAAACTAAACATCTGGAGTGTGAATAAAACACGTCTTTATATATATAAACTATATTAAATATAGAACATCTGGAGTGTGAATAAAACACGTCTTTATATATATATAAACTAAACATCTGGAGTGTGAATAAAACACGTCTTTATATATATATATAAACTAAACATCTGGAGTGTGAATAAAACACGTCTTTATATATATATATATAAACTAAACATCTGGAGTGTGAATAAAACACGTCTTTATATATATAAACTATATTAAATATAGAACATCTGGAGTGTGAATAAAACACGTCTTTATATATATAAACTATATTAAATATAGAACATCTGGAGTGTGAATAAAACACGTCTTTATATATATATAAACTAAACATCTGGAGTGTGAATAAAACACGTCTTTATATATATATATAAACTAAACATCTGGAGTGTGAATAAAACACGTCTTTATATATATATATATAAACTAAACATCTGGAGTGTGAATAAAACACGTCTTTATATATATAAACTATATTAAATATAGAACATCTGGAGTGTGAATAAAACACGTCTTTATATATATAAACTATATTAAATATAGAACATCTGGATCTTCGGTGTCGATGCTAATGTTAGCTTCGTGTGCTAATCTGCCGCGTTAGCTGATTAGCTGATGGCGTTAGCTTCAGATGCTAATGAGCTGATGTTTTATAGACTCGATGAAACTGATCAAACTGATTGATCACAGTCTGATGGAGTCAAACCAGCAGCCGTCCGTCCAACATGGCCGCCGCTTCTCTTTCTTCTTCTTCTGCTGTTTCCCTCACAAAGTCACGTTTACACGCTGCTGACTTCCCATACATTACTATAGAATATATATATCTATGTTAGGTGTTCAGAGCAGCCGAGAGGACAGAAACACCACTCTCTGATCTGATCTGTTCTCTGATGTTAACGTGAGACTGAGTCTCTGACGGAGACTCTGAGAGGGTTCTCCGGTTCTCCGGTTCTTACCTGCCGGATGAATCAAGACGAAGACCAGCAGGATCCACATCTGGAGCTCCATCGCAGACGGCTTTACTCTCCTTTAAACGGTTTATTCTTTAAACTGGTTCCAGTTACCACGACGACGACGACGAGGACGATGAAGAGCGTCTTCTGAGGCGTCGACTCGTCTTCCTCTCTGGCGTCTCTAAGTGGAACAGGAAGTGGTGAGACGCTGTGAGACGCACAGAGAGAGAGAGAGAGAGACAGGTGTCCTCCCACATCTGTTCATCACACTCATCAGACTCCTCTTCCAGTAAACGTGAATCATGTTATCTTCATGTTGTTGATGAACTTCTGGTTTTTCTTCTGGTTTATAAAACAGGAGTTTGATTCTGAAGTCAGAACATCAAGTTACTGAAGAACACTAAATACAACATTCAAACTGATCCTCACCGTACAGACGCTGGAGAAGTACTAGAGATTATACTGCAGTGAAAGTAACAATACCACAGAAGTACTCTGTTACTAGTGAAAGTACTAATACCACAGAAGTACTCTGTTACTAGTTAAAGTCCTGCATCAAAACATATTTAAAGTACTAAAGTATCAACATGTATTTAAAGTACTAAAAGTTGTGATGGCAATGTTCCTATCTGCAGCTGAGAGTCCATCACCTCGAGGAGTAGACAGAGTTCACACGGAACCTCTAGAGAACCTCAGGGCCTCACATGTTCAACCTGTCACCATCAGCATTAAGACACTGAGCTGACGGTTTGATCTTCTGAGACTGTAAACAACAGACGGCTGAAGAACCGGTTCTGTCTGTTGTCTGTTCTGTTGTCTGTTCTGTGTGTTCTGCTTTAGTATGTATAAATGCTGACTACTCTTGTGTTCGGGGTTCACTACCCACAGTCCAGTCAGGTGTCTGTGCTCGTGAGTCTATCTGCAGATGCTTTACTATTAATATATGCTTTCTTATTAAATGTACCTAAAAGACAAGTTGTGTCTTGTTTTGTGTCTAGGTTTGTGTCTTGTTTGTGTCTTGTTTTGTGTCTTGGTTTGTGTCTTGGTTTGTGACTTGGTTTGTGTCTTGGTTTGTGTCTTGGTTTGTGTCTTGTTTTGTGTCTTGTTTTGTGTCTTGGTTTGTGTCTTGTTTTGTGTCTTGGTTTGTGTCTTGGTTTGTGTTTTGGTTTGTGTCTTGGTTTGTGTCTTGGTTTGTGTCTTGTTTTGGTTTGTGTCTTGGTTTGTGTCTTGGTTTGTGTCTTGGTTTGTGTCTTGTTTTGTTTTGTGTCTTGGTTTGTGTCTTGTTTTGTTTTGTGTCTTGGTTTGTGTCTTATTTTGTGTTTTGTTTTGTGTCTTGGTTTGTGTCTTGTTTTGTGTCTTGTTTTGTGTTTTGTTTTGTGTCTTGGTTTGTGTCTTGGTTTGTGTTTTGTTTTGTGTATTGGTTTGTGTCTTGTTTTGTGTTTTGTTTTGTGTCTTGTTTTGTGTCTTGTTTTGTGTTTTGGTTTGTGTTTTGGTTTGTGTTTTGGTTTGTGTTTTGGTTTGTGTCTTGGTTTGTGTCTTGGTTTGTGTCTTGTTTTGTGTTTTGGTTTGTGTCTTGGTTTGTGTCTTGGTTTGTGTCTTGTTTTGTTTTGTGTCTTGGTTTGTGTCTTGTTTTGTTTTGTGTCTTGGTTTGTGTCTTATTTTGTGTTTTGTTTTGTGTCTTGGTTTGTGTCTTGTTTTGTGTCTTGTTTTGTGTTTTGTTTTGTGTCTTGGTTTGTGTCTTGGTTTGTGTCTTGGTTTGTGTTTTGTTTTGTGTATTGGTTTGTGTCTTGTTTTGTGTTTTGTTTTGTGTCTTGTTTTGTGTCTTGGTTTGTGTTTTGTTTTGTGTTTTGTTTTGTGTTTTGGTTTGTGTTTTGGTTTGTGTCTTGGTTTGTATCTTGGTTTGTGTTTTGGTGTGTCTTGTTTTAACAGAAACTGCCTCCCCAGGTTGAAAACAGTCTCAACATGTATTTAGTAAAAATCATTCCAGACTAAACTTAAGTTTCATTTTCATATAAAGTCAAAAATCAACATTTTTAAATCTTGTTTTAAATATAAAGATTATTTTTTATGTCTTCATAATTAAATATTTAACATTTAATAAATAAAGTATTTAAAATGATAAAATGATCCACATCATCAATAATAATAATTATCTTTAGAGACGTTGAAGGACATTCAGGTTACTCATTATCTACCTTCATGTCCTTGGTCTTCTGGAGACTCCTCGTCTTCCTCACCTGAGGATGTCTCCTCCTCCTCCTCACCTGAGGACGTCTTCTTCTCCTCCTCACCTGAGGACGTCTTCTCCTCCTCCTCACCTGAGGACGTCTTCTTCTCCTCCTCACCTGAGGACGTCTCCTCCTCCTCCTCACCTGAGGACGTCTTCTCCTCCTCCTCACCTGAGGACGTCTCCTCCTCACCTGAGGACGTCTTCTTCTCCTCCTCACCTGAGGACGTCTTCTCCTCCTCCTCACCTGAGGACGTCTCCTCCTCACCTGAGGACGTCTTCTTCTCCTCCTCACCTGAGGACGTCTTCTTCTCCTCCTCACCTGAGGACGTCTCCTCCTCCTCCTCACCTGAGGACGTCTTCTCCTCCTCCTCACCTGAGGACGTCTCCTCCTCACCTGAGGACGTCTTCTTCTCCTCCTCACCTGAGGACGTCTTCTTCTCCTCCTCACCTGAGGACGTCTTCTCCTCCTCCTCACCTGAGGACGTCTCCTCCTCACCTGAGGACGTCTTCTTCTCCTCCTCACCTGAGGACGTCTCGTCCTCCTCCTCACCTGAGGACGTCTTCTTCTCCTCCTCACCTGAGGACGTCTTCTTCTCCTGCTCTAATTAAAGTCTCTGTAATAAAACACAAAACACAGATTCATAATTAAAATATTCATGTGTTTGTTTAATAAAGTTATAAAGTTCAGTAAATTATTTCTGAACTCGTCTCCTGATAAAAACAATAATTTAATGTAAATCATGTTTAAAACTGTTTTTACATTTTTTCATATCGTCTCAAAACACATATTAATATTAATAATAATAACAATAATAATAACAGCAATAATATTAATATTATTAACAATAATAATAATATTAATAATAATAATAATAACAATACTATTAATAATAATAATAATAATAATAACAATAATAATAATAATGACACATTTAACATTAAAGTATATAATAATTACCTGTTCTTCCAGAGTCTGGTCCTCAACACGTTTAATGTTTATAAATCATCATCCCGGTTTCTCTGAATCTAAAAACAGAAATAAATAAAACATGCAACAAAAAGAGAAGAAGAAGAAGAAGTGGAGCCATTTGTTTTTTAACAATAACTTTATTTAATCAAATCGTTGTTAACAATCTCTCAAAAATATAATTTCACAGCAAACTGTTGAAGTAATGAAAACACGTTTCTATCAAGAAGCACAATGTTGTTACAAAACCAGATTTTAAGGCGTCAAACAAACAACTTACGTAAACTGAAGCCCCGCCCGCTGCGCTATAAGCCCCGCCCATCGCGTTATAAGCCCCGCCTATTGCGTTATAAGCACTGCCCCTTTAAGGCATCGGTTTTCTTTGGCTGTTTTCGTAACATTTCGTAGCTGAACTCGACAGACAATATCTGAAAACATAAAATATATATTTAAAGGTGGTCTTACTAGACGGAGGAAGACGGTGAGGAGTGGTAGAAAGCTAGTAAGTGGACCTTTAGTTGAGATTTTATTTGTTTCTAACTCTCACATTCATAACATTCATAACAACTACAGTTCCCTAAGGCTCATGGGAGATGTAGTCATTCATATATTAAACTATAGGATCTAAATAAAGGATTTGATCATTAAACTCCTGTAATATCTATCTGATCTGTTTCATTAAGTTATAAAGTGCAGTTTGTTGTTGTTTCTAAATCTTAGTTTTATTGAATGGAGTCTGGTGTGAAACATGAAACTGATGTGTTTGTCTGCAGCTCCCTCCGCTGGTCAGACCTGACATTACATTCAATAACTCTGAGATGTGAGGAGGAGGTCTGACCTGATCAACCTGAGTCCCTTAAGTTAGAGAACTACAAACAGAAGAAATAGAACTACAACACCCAGCGGCGGCGGTGAGCCCTCAGTGGTGCTTCCCGTGCAGCGAGGCCTGGAAGTATTCCTCCGGAGTGACGGTCTTCACCCCGCCAAAATAATCCAACACCCACACCTGAAACAAAGAGGAGGAACACAGAGCGTTAACGAGGCTAACTGCCCTCTGATTGGCTGATAGGAGAGACGTGTTGTGACCTATAGGGACCTATAGGAACCTATAGGGACGTCTGCTTAACGAGACGTCTGCAGCAAAGACACATCTGCTTAAATCTTTAAAACATTAATGGAGTTTGGTTTGTTACATCCAGTTTGACCGCAGTACTACAGTACTACTAGTAGTAGTACTAGTAGTACAGGTAGTACTACTAGTAGTAGTAGTAGTAGTACAAGTAGTACTACTAGTAGTTAGGGTTACTAGTATTAGTACCTTAGTGATGTTGAACTTGCAGAAGAACCAGTCGTGGTCAGACGGCCAGTCGATCATCTCCGGGTGTCGACTGAACAGAGACTTCTTAGCGAAGTCGGCCTCCGTCCCGTTCACCTGGAGGACAGGAAGAGGACGAGGTCATGTGACTGCTCACCTGGACACACAGGTGTGTGTGTGTGTGTGTGTGTGTGTACCTCCACCACGGATCCAGACAGGATGATGTGAGCACAGAGAGGACTCTGAGGGTCGAAGCCCTGCTGACGGCAGTAATCTGTCTGAGCCAGAGACATGGACAGAGACGCTGCAGAGTTCACCTGCAGAGACACAACAACACACAGTAGTATTAGTAGTAGTAGTACTACAGTAGTAGTAGTAGTGCAGTCCCTGTGAGACCCGTCCTCTAGATCATTCAGTCCATGTGTTTAACAACCTGTCAGACGTTAATGAACTAACTAAAGACAAACAACAGGAACTGTTCCATCAGTTGACAGACTTCAGTCACACGACTTCAGTCACATGACTTCAGCTCTGACATGTGACTGAAAACTGCTGAGTCACTCTGTGGAGGAACTACCGAGTCACCTGTTGCATAAACTGATGTTTACGTTTTCATAATCTCACTCAATGCTATGTTTCTAATGTAGAACTGCAGACTCTAGTATTTCCTGATGAAGTATTGTAGAAGTACCATAAAGTGTTCAGTAGTTCTGTGGTACTTCACGGTTCTGTTAACTGAATCTAGTGAGTCTGCACAACTACATTCAAAACACTATTCAGTGTTTTGAATGTAGTTCTGGTTCGGGTTCTGCAGACTCTCCAGTAGTTCTGGTTCTGGTTCTACTCTGTAGTATTTCCTGAGGAAGTATTTGAGGAAGTACTGTAGAGGTACTGTTCAGTAGTACTGTGAACCCTGCAGTAGCAGTACCAGTACCAGTAGGTAGTTTACCTGCAGGTCCTGCACGGAGATCTCCATGCGGGTCAGGTAGAGGTAGGGCTGTCCGGTCCCGGAGCCCTCCGGTCCCTCCGGTCCGTCGCTCACCGAGAAGGTGTTGGAGAACGGCTGACCGATCACCGGCTGGTGGCTGGAGATGGTGGCCATGGAGGCCCAGTCACACTGATGAGCCACGAACCGAGCCACCCGGGCCACCTGGTCGTGAGGAGGGATCCGGAGCCTGCAGCCGGAGGACGGGGAGCCGGAGACCGGGAGGAGACCCTGGAGGTCCAGGAGGACCAGGAGGAGACCGGGGAGGAGCAACCACTGAGACCGAGGGGGAGCGCTCATAGTCGGATCAGAGTGAAGAGGAAGGTCGGCGAGAGAACCACATATAAACAACACGGACACATCCGGTCTGGAGTTTCAAAATAAAACAACACGGACACATCCGGTCTGGAGTTTCAAAATAAAACAACACGGACACATCCGGTCTGGAGTTTCAAAATAAAACAACACGGACACATCCGGTCTGGAGTTTCAAAATAAAACAACACGGACACATCCGGTCTGGACTTTCTAAATAAAACAACACGGACACATCCGGTCTGGAGTTTCAAAATAAAACAATACAGACACATCCGGTCTGGACTTTCTAAATAAAACAACACGGACACATCCGGTCTGGAGTTTCAAAATAAAACAACACGGACACCTCCGGTCTGGAGTTTCAAAATAAAACAATACAGACACATCCGGTCTGGACTTTCTAAATAAAACAACACGGACACATCCGGTCTGGAGTTTCAAAATAAAACAACACGGACACATCCGGTCTGGAGTTTCAAAATAAAACACGGCCACATCCAGTCTCGAGTTTCAAAATAAAACACGAGACAAGATATAAACAACACGGCCACATCCGGTCTGGAGTTTCAAAATAAAACATGGGACCACATATATAAACAACACGGCCACATCCGGTCTGGAGTTTCAAAATAAAACATGGGACCACATATATAAACAACACGGCCACATCCGGTCTGGAGTTCCAAAATAAAACACTGGACCACATATAAACAACACGGCCATATCCCTTCTCTCTCAACATCCACAATGGAGTTTCAAAATAAAATATTTAGAAACACTTAAAGCAGAAATCCCTCCCATTATTCCTGCAACAAAGTTAAAAAATAAAGTAACAGTTACAACAGAAAGTGCTTCCATTAGTCCTGCAATAAATAGTTTCAAAATAAAAGCTAAAATGACACATTTTTCCTTGAACTCTGTTTTCAAGATAAAAGTCACATTTATGTAAAAGTTGACAGAAATCTGATCTCCACACACACACATTATCATTCCTTCAAAATAAAACAAACAAATGAATTGTTCAATTTAATTCTTTTATTTAGAAAAACAATAAAAAGTGTCCAGACGTTTTCGACAGTAGAAAAATAAGTATTTGTGTTTAGCGTGAAGCCGGTTTAGTGAGCGTCACCTTGACCTTTGACCTCACACACGCCACACAGCTTGTCCTCGATGGTGAAGCGGCCCTGGCAACCGTTGCTACGGCAGAGACAGGGTACCTCCGGTTTACCGGGTGAGTCGGCGGAGTAGTTCCAGGTGAGCTCAGTGCCGGCCTTCACAACCCTGAGAGATCCAGAGAGACACAGTTATTACCAATCAATCAATCAATCAATCAATAATCAATAATCACCACCTCCTCTTCCTCACCTGCTGGTGAAGAAGGCCACGACGGGGAAGCCGGGGTCGTGGGAGTCCGTGAAGACGTTCTGGATCAACAGGTTGGACTGACAGCTGTGCTGCAGGGAGCACAGGAAACACAGACTTTATTAATACTCATAAACACTCATCAGAAATTAATAAACAAATACTTATAATAAACACTCATAATAAATACTCATAAATAATCATAATAATACTAATAATAAACTAATAAACAAATACTCATCATAAACACTCATCAGAAATACTCAAACACTAATAATAAATACTCATAAATAATCATAATAATACTAATAATAAACTAATAAACAAATACTCATAATAAATACTCATAAATAATCATAATAATACTAATAATAAACTAATAAACAAATACTCATAATAAACACTCATCAGAAATACTCAAACACTAATAATAAATACTCATAAATAATCATAATAATACTAATAATAAACTAATAAACAAATACTCATCATAAACACTCATCAGAAATACTCAAACACTAATAATAAATACTCATAAATAATCATAATAATACTAATAATAAACTAATAAACAAATACTCATAATAAATACTCATAAATACTACTAATAAATTAATAAATAAAAACCTTTTTTGTATTTTATGAGGGTGTTTATAAATAAAGTGTTTATTAACGTGTTGTTTATTAATAAAGTGTATATTAACGTGTTGTTTATTAATAAAGTGTTTATTAACGTGTTGTTTATTAATAAAGTGTTTATTAACGTGTTGTTTATTAATAAAGTGTATATTAACGTGTTGTTTATTAATAAAGTGTATATTAACGTGTTGTTTATTAATAAAGTGTATATTAACGTGTTGTTTATTAATAAAGTGTATATTAACGTGTTGTTTATTAATAAAGTGTTTATTAACGTGTTGTTTATTAATAAAGTGTTTATTAACGTGTTGTTTATTAATAAAGTGTATATTAACGTGTTGTTTATTAATAAAGTGTATATTAACGTGTTGTTTATTAATAAAGTGTTTATTAACGTGTTGTTTATTAATAAAGTGTATATTAACGTGTTGTTTATTAATAAAGTGTTTATTAACGTGTTGTTTATTAATAAAGTGTATATTAACGTGTTGTTTATTAATAAAGTGTATATTAACGTGTTGTTTATAAATAAAGTGTTTATTAACGTGTTGTTTATTAATAAAGTGTTTATTAACGTGTTGTTTATTAATAAAGTGTTTAATAACGTGTTGTTTATTAATAAAGTGTTTATTAACGTGTTGTTTATTAATAAAGTGTATATTAACGTGTTGTTTATTAATAAAGTGTTTAATAACGTGTTGTTTATTAATAAAGTGTATATTAACGTGTTGTTTATTAATAAAGTGTTTAATAACGTGTTGTTTATTAATAAAGTGTATATTAACGTGTTGTTTATTAATAAAGTGTTTAATAACGTGTTGTTTATTAATAAAGTGTTTATTAACGTGTTGTTTATTAATAAAGTGTTTATTAACGTGTTGTTTATTAATAAAGTGTTTAATAACGTGTTGTTTATTAATAAAGTGTTTAATAACGTGTTGTTTATTAATAAAGTGTTTAATAACGTGTTGTTTATTAATAAAGTGTTTATTAACGTGTTGTTTATTAATAAAGTGTTTATTAACGTGTTGTTTATTAATAAAGTGTTTATTAACGTGTTGTTTATTAATAAAGTGTTTAATAACGTGTTGTTTATTAATAAAGTGTTTATTAACGTGTTGTTTATTAATAAAGTGTATATTAACGTGTTGTTTATTAATAAAGTGTTTATTAATGTGTTGTTTATTAATAAAGTGTATATTAACGTGTTGTTTATTAATAAAGTGTATATTAACGTGTTGTTTATAAATAAAGTGTTTATTAACGTGTTGTTTATTAATAAAGTGTTTATTAACGTGTTGTTTATTAATAAAGTGTTTAATAACGTGTTGTTTATTAATAAAGTGTTTATTAACGTGTTGTTTATTAATAAAGTGTTTAATAACGTGTTGTTTATTAATAAAGTGTTTAATAACGTGTTGTTTATTAATAAAGTGTTTAATAACGTGTTGTTTATTAATAAAGTGTATATTAACGTGTTGTTTATAAATAAGGGGGCGTGTTGTTACGTTGATGAAGCGGCTGACGTTTCCCTCCTTGCTGGCGTCCAGGAAGTAGACGTCCTCCGCCTCCATCGCTCTCTTTAAACTCTTGTGGCTCTTCATCTCGCCGCCGTTCACGCCGGGGACCGCCGACAACGCCGGCGCCGGCGCCTCCGCCTCCTCAGGGCCGCCCGTCGTCACGGCAACCTTCTTCTCCAGAGCCGGAGGCCGGTCACCTGACTCAGCCGGTGGAGACGACGGAGGCTCCGGACCGCCGACCAACACCGTCTGGAACCAGGAGCACGTTATCCGTCACAGTACTGCTACTCACATAGTGATACTTCTACTGGAGTACTAGTACTCTGTGATACTACCACTAAATGTACTCATCAGAGCTCTGACCTTGTCTCTGTCCGGTGGCGTGGCGGCGGCGTTGGCGTCGGCGGGTCTCTGGATGACGGGGACGTGCAGCGGCGGTGAGGTGGCTGCGGTCGTTGGCGTGGCTGCGGTCGTTGACGTGGGCGGCTCCAGCACGGTGCTCCGCCCCTCCAGCACCGGCGGCAGCAGCCACTCGGTGACCACCTCCACCTCGTCGTCCGACGGCAGGTCGGCCCGGGTCAGCTTCGGCGGCAGCGGCTCGGCGGGGCTCTGACCTCGCCGCAGCATCACACCTGAACACATCGCACACGTTACCTCACACATGATCACTGATGCATCCTGGGGGATCGACGGCGACGGCGTCTCACCTGCGTACGTGCACACGAACGTGCCGCGGTCCAGGTCGTCGCGGCAACGGACGCCCCAGCCGCGGCCGTCGGTCTGGAAGATCTGGAGGCGGACGGTGATCCCTCGCTGGACCAGCCGGTTCTGACAGCGAGCACGGACGCAGCCGCACCACGGGCCGCACTCGTACACCCTGAGGACCGCCATGACATCACGTTATAGACGTAACCTTTACTGACCCGTCTGACCCCGACGGGACCGCCGTGACATCACGTAGTATTCTAGTAGTACTATAGAGTAGTAGAGTAACGGACTCGTCTTACCCTGACGGGACGGCCTCCGTCAGCCGGTGGTGGTCGTAGCGGCGCCCTCCTCCCGTCATGGCGGCGCAGGGGCAGAGCTGCGTGTCGCTGCAGCCGTCGGTGCAGTCGCAGCAGGCGTGGAACAGCGTGGGCCCGCGGGTCAGGAAGCAGCCGTGCGGCCAGCGCTCCTTCCTGTAGCGGAACTCGGCGGGCCGGGCGCCGCCGTCCCCGACGCACAGCTGCACCGGCGTGGGCTCCACGCCGCGGCTCAGGTCCATCTCCGGCTGCCGGGGGCCCGCCGCCGCCGGAGGGTCCAACCGCACGCACGGGTGGAAGGTGAAGAAGTCCACCTGGAGACAAAGCTGTAGTTTACTGACGGACCATGAAGGCAACACGGTACTTCTACTGCATTAGTATGTAGTACTAATATGTAGTATTAGTATGTAATACTAGTATGTAGTATGTAATACTAGTATGTAGTATGTAGTACTAGTATGTAGTATTAGTATGTAGTACTAGTATGTAGTACTAGTATGTAGTATTAGTATGTAGTACTAGTATGTAGTATTAGTATGTAGTACTAGTATGTAGTATTAGTATGTAGTACTAGTAGTATGTAGTAGTAGTATGTAGTACTAGTATGTAGTACTAGTATGTAGTATTAGTATGTAGTACTAGTATGTAGTATTAGTATGTAGTACTAGTATGTAGTATGTAGTATTAGTATGTAGTACTAGTATGTAGTATTAGTATGTAGTACTAGTATGTAGTATTAGTATGTAGTATTAGTACTAGTATGTAGTATTAGTATGTAGTACTCGTATGTAGTATTAGTATGTAGTATTAGTATGTAGTACTAGTATGTAGTATTAGTATGTAGTACTCGTATGTAGTATTAGTATGTAGTATTAGTATGTAGTACTAGTATGTAGTACTAGTATGTAGTATTAGTATGTAGTACTAGTATGTAGTACTAGTATGTAGTACTAGTATGTAGTATTAGTATGTAGTACTAGTATGTAGTATTAGTATGTAGTACTAGTATGTAGTATGTAGTATTAGTATGTAGTATGTAGTATGTAGTATTAGTATGTAGTACTAGTGTGTAGTATTAGTATGTAGTACTAGTATGTAGTACTAGTATGTAGTATTAGTATGTAGTACTAGTATGTAGTACTAGTATGTAGTACTAGTATGTAGTATTAGTATGTACTACTAGTATGTAGTATTAGTATGTAGTATTAGTATGTAGTACTAGTATGTAGTATTAGTATGTAGTATTAGTATGTAGTATGTAGTACTAGTATGTAGTATTAGTATGTAGTACTAGTATGTAGTATTAGTATGTAGTACTAGTATGTAGTATTAGTATGTAGTACTAGTATGTAGTATTAGTATGTAGTATTAGTATGTAGTACTAGTATGTAGTATTAGTATGTAGTATGTAGTATTAGTATGTAGTATGTAGTACTAGTATGTAGTATTAGTATGTAGTACTAGTATGTAGTATTAGTATGTAGTATTAGTATGTAGTACTAGTATGTAGTATCTAGTGTAGAGCGGTACTTTCAGATTGTTGTGCTGGTCCCTGAAGGCATCACCACCCACCTGCAGCAGGTCGTAGCTCTCTGAGGCTAACAGGAAACGCATCACGTCGTCATGGTTACGGAGACTCTGTCCACACGGGGCTTTGTAGACGACGTCCCAGTCCTCCTCGCCGTCCTCCACGCCGTCCTCCACGCCGTCCTCCACGTTGTCCTCCTCGCCGCCCCCCCCTCTGGATGACATCATCAGCGGAACGGCGCTCAGCCTCTTAAAGCCGCAGAGCAGCGGCACCTTCAGGGGGTTCTGACCCCAGAACGCAGGGCTGCCCTGAGGCATGCTGGGTAAACCGGGCAGGCAGGCCTGGAGGCAGACACCAGTACAGTATATATATATATACATATATATATATACACTAATATACTAACTGTGTGTACAAGTACTCAGAGTGTGTAGTACCTTGCAGCAGGCGTGGGGCTGGTACTGCAGCTGCACCGGGGTCAGCGGAGGCAGCAGCTCCTCGCGGCCTGAAGGACGCGCCTCCGCCTCCGCCTCCGCCGCCACCGCCGCCGAGCTGGACGGCCCGTTAGAGGACGAGGAGCTGAGGGGTGACAGCGCCTCATCTGGACAGGAAGACACTACCAAAATAAGACTTCACACATTAAAGTCATTAGAGAGATTCTATCGGAGCTAGAAGACTGAATCAAAGAGTCCTGGTTGTCATGACAACAGGGAAGTTTCAGAATAAAAGAGTCTGTGTTTACCTGCGCCGATGACCACCTGGACCACGGACGAGTCCTGAGAGGAGACCAGAGGACAGTTCAGAGACTCCAGCAGCTTCAGGCCCTGAACGTACTCTGGACAACACACAACAGGAAGTAGCCGTTACTACGACAGGAAGTCCAGCTCGTTACCAGCGAAGAAGAGATGAAGTAAAGAGTCACACCTTTGTCTGTGGCTGTGTTCTTCTTCAGGACTCTCTTCAGGTAGTCCAGGTACTCAATGACCCCACTAAAGACCTGATCCACGTCCTCCTCGGCCCAGAAGGTCCTGGCTCTCTCTGAGAAACACAAGAAGCAGAAGAGAGCTGCTGGTTTAGCTGCTCATGTTCTTGGAGGCTGGACCAGCTGATCAGGCGGGTCCGCTCTGTGGTCGGCGTGGAGCTGGACTCTCTGGTGACGGAGGACAGAACAGTCAACAGACTGCTGGTCTTACTGGACAACGCCAGCCATCCTCTGCTCTGCACGCCGTCATCACCAGACAGAGGAGCTGGTTCAGCGGCAGGCTACACACACACACACACACACACACACACACACACACACACACACACACACACACACACACACACACACACACACACACACACACACACACACACACACACACACACACACACACACACACACACACACACACACACACACACACACACAGCCTTTTTAATAACATGTTTTACACCATGGATATTTATATACACATACATATATATGTATATATATATGTGTACATATATTTATGTACACACATATATATATACATAAATATACATATATATACACATGTGTATATATGTACATATATACACACATGTGTGTATATACATATATATATATGTATGTATACATGTGGACCTCTGGATTAATAAAGTTACTGTCTGTCTATGTATGAAACAATAACTGCATGTTTTCTGTTTTTGCTGCTTTATTAACTTCATAATGACATTCAGTCATTAGACCATCATTCAGTCATTAAACCATCATTCAGTCATTAAACCATCATTCAGTCATTAATAACATTAAAACATTAAAGCCGCAAGCGGCATTTCGCGGGTTATAGCCTTTCGCGCTCAAAGCGCCAGTAGCGCCTAGAGTATGTGCACCAAATTTGATAAAATTCTGTCCACCGGATCTTGCGATATAAGTGTTTGACAGTTTTGGCACCCCCTATGGGTCAAACGGAAAATGCTTTGGTACGCCTATTCCCAAACACGTACTGAAGATATCTACCAAGATTTATGATGATTTGACTAATGGTCCATGAATTATGGCCAATTTCCTGCTAAGCTCCGACCATTGAAAAGTTTGTTGGTCAACAGCTTCATAACGCAATGAGGTATCAACACGCTTTATGCAACTTTAGATGACATTAGTCCAATGATGATCCTCAGAAAATTTGGTAGCAATCGGATCAACGGTTTAGGAGGAGATGTCAAAAATGCGTTTTTCAAAAAATCCAATATGGGGGAAAATATTGCCAGGTGGACTTTAGAGGTCCCAGAGGCTTTACTGTAGATCCCACGGAGCTGCACATGTCTGTCAAGCTTCAAGTCAATAGGACTTACGGTGGGCGGGGCGTGGCCTTTCCAATGTCGCGTGTTTGGGCGTTAATTACAGCGCCACCATGTGGCCGATTGGGGTCATAGTTCTTGAGAAGCGCATGCACATCATTTCCAGTTATCGCGCCAAATTTCATGTTTCCCGCTCATTCCAGCTCACGGCAAATTGAGCCGCAGCTTAAGACAACAAATAATAATAATAATATCAAATTCACGCAAACTCAATAGGCTGTAACCCTAATTAAACATTCTTCTTACCGACTTCTTGTGGATCTAACAGCTCCTCTTCCTCTTCCTCTTCCTCTTCCTCCATCTCCAGCTGGTACAGTCAGCTGTTAGCTGTTAGCCTGTTAGCCCTCTGTTAGCCTGTTAGCTCTCTGTTAGCTCTCTGTTAGCTCTCTGTTAGCCCTCTGTTAGCCTGTTAGCCCTCTGTTAGCTGTTAGCCTGTTAGCCCTCTGTTAGCCTGTTAGCTCTCTGTTAGCTGTTAGCCTGTTAGCCCTCTGTTAGCCTGTTAGCTCTCTGTTAGCTCTCTGTTAGCTCTCTGTTAGCCCTCTGTTAGCCTGTTAGCCCTCTGTTAGCTGTTAGCCTGTTAGCCCTCTGTTAGCCTGTTAGCCCTCTGTTAGCTGTTAGCCTGTTAGCCCTCTGTTAGCCTGTTAGCTCTCTGTTAGCTGTTAGCCTGTTAGCTCTCTGTTAGCCTGTTAGCTCTCTGTTAGCTCTCTGTTAGCCCTCTGTTAGCCTGTTAGCCCTCTGTTAGCCTGTTAGCTCTCTGTTAGCCTGTTAGCTCTCTGTTAGCTCTCTGTTAGCCTGTTAGCCCTCTGTTAGCCTGTTAGCTCTCTGTTAGCCTGTTAGCTCTCTGTTAGCTCTCTGTTAGCCTGTTAGCTCTCTGTTAGCCTGTTAGCTCTCTGTTAGCCTGTTAGCTCTCTGTTAGCTCTCTGTTAGCTCTCTGTTAGCCTGTTAGCTCTCTGTTAGCCTGTTAGCCCTCTGTTAGCCTGTTAGCTCTCTGTTAGCCTGTTAGCTCTCTGTTAGCCCTCTGTTAGCTCTCTGTTAGCCCTCTGTTAGCTCTCTGTTAGCCTGTTAGCTCTCTGTTAGCTCTCTGTTAGCCCTCTGTTAGCTCTCTGTTAGCCTGTTAGCTCTCTGTTAGCTCTCTGTTAGCCCTCTGTTAGCTCTCTGTTAGCCCTCTGTTAGCCTGTTAGCCCTCTGTTAGCCTGTTAGCTCTCTGTTAGCCCTCTGTTAGCCCTCTGTTAGCCCTCTGTTAGCCTGTTAGCTCTCTGTTAGCCTGTTAGCCCTCTGTTAGCCTGTTAGCCCTCTGTTAGCCTGTTAGCTCTCTGTTAGCTCTCTGTTAGCCCTCTGTTAGCCCTCTGTTAGCCTGTTAGCCCTCTGTTAGCCTGTTAGCCCTCTGTTAGCCTGTTAGCCCTCTGTTAGCCTGTTAGCTCTCTGTTAGCCTGTTAGCTCTCTGTTAGCCTGTTAGCTCTCTGTTAGCCTGTTAGCCCTCTGTTAGCCTGTTAGCTCTCTGTTAGCTCTCTGTTAGCTCTCTGTTAGCCCTCTGTTAGCCTGTTAGCTCTCTGTTAGCCTGTTAGCCCTCTGTTAGCTCTCTGTTAGCCTGTTAGCTCTCTGTTAGCCTGTTAGCTCTCTGTTAGCTCTGAGCTAGCAGCTAAAAACAAACAGATGTAACTCAGCTTTCAGCTTCCAGCGACACTAACAACCGTGAAACCTCCGTCGTTCACTCCCGTTACCGACAGCAGCTCCGTTACCGTCGTTTTTAACCGTTAATCGTTTAATATTTTAATAAAATAACAACATTACCTGCTAGCATTAAACATTCGCCTTTTCATTGATTGACAGTTAATATTGGTCATCAACGGCCGCCGTAGAGAGGGAGGTTAAATTATACCCGGAGTGTAGTCTTCCAGTCACTTTTTCATCTCATAACATTAATGTTCTCACCTGTATCACAATAAAACGTTGTTTTGCTTCATTACTTATACATAAACCGAATTGTTAATAAAGTTTCAATACGTGTTAGTCCGCTGAACTCAGTTTATCTGCCTGGCAGACTCAGCTCAGGGCGCATTCTTACTCCCAAACTACGCTTCGCTTTTTGAGTTGACCCACGTGGACCACCGTACTACAGAACCCCTTAGGAAATACACAAACTTCTATCTTTACACAACAAATACTACATTTATATAAACCTTAATATGTCCAAAAACACATCAAAAAACATGTTCAGACTATAAACTGAACATCGGCTGTAATGAAAGCTCAGAGCCAAGAACAGATATGGATTTATAATAGCATAAAGGGGCTAACTTTAGCCACTTCCTGGGTTGTTTTGTAACAGTGAAATGAAACTTATGCAAGTTTAAAGTGCAGCTTCTTGAAGAACAAAGATCAGCTGCATGTTGAGGAGCGGCATGAGAGGTGAGGAGACCTAACACTGCTCAAATATACAAATTATAACATGAAGTTCTGTTAAAACACAATATACAGATTATAACATGAAGTTCTGTTAAAATAAAATATATAGATTATAACATGAAGTTCTGTTGTTAAAATAAAATATATAGATTATAACATGAAGTTCTGTTGTTATAATAAAATATATAGATTATAACATGAAGTTATGTTATAATAAAATATATAGATTATAACATGAAGTTCTGTTGTTATAATAAAATATATAGATTATAACATGAAGTCAGTCTAAATGAAAAGATACTAGCTTTTAATTTAGATTTATTAAGTGTTATGTTTGATATGTTATGTGATATAATGTCTCAGTGCCTTTAGTAGAAATAACAAAACAATAACATATTATAAAAGATGTTTTAATGGACTGACTGGTGAGATAAATAAACAATAGGTAATATATATATATATATTATCATCTTCCTCCTCAGGTCAGATGGCTCAGGTGCGGCGGTCGGTGAGTGATGCATTGTGGGGGATGTGTGCAGCGGACTCCATGTCCATGCCGGTCCACTGGTACTACGACGTCGAGGACATCAGGAGGGACTTCGGCGGCTGGATATCTGGATTCAACTCGCCCAGAGACCGACACCCGTCCAGCATCCTCAGCCTCTCCAACACCGGTACCAAGATCTGGACCAACATCTGGGACAGGTTTAACGAAGTCCTGGACCTGTTTAACGAAGTCCCGGACCTCTTTAACGAAGTCCCGGACCTCTTTAACGAAGTCCCGGACCTGTTTAACGAAGTCATGGATCTCTTTAATGAAGTCATGGACCTCTTTAACGAAGTCCTGGACCTCGTTAATGAAGTCCTGGACCTGTATAACGAAGTCATGGACCTCTTTAATGAAGTCATGGACCTCTTTAACGAAGTCCCGGACCTCTTTAACGAAGTCCCGGACCTGTTTAACGAAGTCATGGACCTCTTTAATGAAGTCCTGGACCTCTTTAACAAAGTCCTGGACCTCTTTAACGAAGTCCCGGACCTGTTTAACGAAGTCCCGGACCTCTTTAACGAAGTCCCGGACCTCTTTAACGAAGTCCCGGACCTGTTTAACGAAGTCATGGACCTCTTTAACGAAGTCCCGGACCTGTATAACGAAGTCATGGACCTCTTTAATGAAGTCATGGACCTCTTTAACGAAGTCCCGGACCTCTTTAACGAAGTCCCGGACCTGTTTAACGAAGTCATGGACCTCTTTAATGAAGTCCTGGACCTCTTTAACAAAGTCCTGGACCTCTTTAACGAAGTCCCGGACCTGTTTAACGAAGTCATGGACCTCTTTAACGAAGTCCCGGACCTGTTTAACGAAGTCATGGACCTCTTTAACGAAGTCCCGGACCTCTTTAACGAAGTCCCGGACCTCTTTAACGAAGTCCCGGACCTGTTTAACGAAGTCATGGACCTCTTTAACGAAGTCCCGGACCTGTTTAACGAAGTCATGGATCTCTTTAATGAAGTCATGGATCTCTTTAATGAAGTCATGGACCTCTTTAACGAAGTCCTGGACCTCGTTAATGAAGTCCTGGACCTGTATAACGAAGTCATGGACCTCTTTAATGAAGTCATGGACCTCTTTAACGAAGTCCCGGACCTCTTTAACGAAGTCCCGGACCTGTTTAACGAAGTCATGGACCTCTTTAATGAAGTCCTGGACCTCTTTAACAAAGTCCTGGACCTCTTTAATGAAGTCCCGGACCTGTTTAACGAAGTCATGGACCTCTTTAACGAAGTCCCGGACCTGTTTAACGAAGTCATGGACCTCTTTAACAAAGTCCCGGACCTCTTTAACGAAGTCCCGGACCTGTTTAACGAAGTCATGGACCTCTTTAATGAAGTCATGGATCTCTTTAATGAAGTCATGGACCTCTTTAACGAAGTCCTGGACCTCGTTAATGAAGTCCTGGACCTGTATAACGAAGTCATGGACCTCTTTAATGAAGTCCCGGACCTCTTTAACGAAGTCCCGGACCTGTATAACGAAGTCATGGACCTCTTTAATGAAGTCATGGACCTCTTTAACGAAGTCCCGGACCTCTTTAACGAAGTCCCGGACCTGTTTAACGAAGTCATGGACCTTTTTAATGAAGTCCTGGACCTCTTTAACAAAGTCCTGGACCTCTTTAACGAAGTCCCGGACCTGTTTAACGAAGTCATGGACCTCTTTAACGAAGTCCCGGACCTGTTTAACGAAGTCATGGACCTCTTTAACGAAGTCCCGGACCTCTTTAACGAAGTCCCGGACCTCTTTAACGAAGTCCCGGACCTGTTTAACGAAGTCATGGACCTCTTTAACGAAGTCCCGGACCTGTTTAACAAAGTCATGGATCTCTTTAATGAAGTCATGGATCTCTTTAATGAAGTCATGGATCTCTTTAATGAAGTCATGGACCTCTTTAACGAAGTCCTGGACCTCGTTAATGAAGTCCTGGACCTGTATAACGAAGTCATGGACCTCTTTAATGAAGTCATGGACCTCTTTAACGAAGTCCCGGACCTCTTTAACGAAGTCCCGGACCTGTTTAACGAAGTCATGGACCTCTTTAATGAAGTCCTGGACCTCTTTAACAAAGTCCTGGACCTCTTTAACGAAGTCCCGGACCTGTTTAACGAAGTCATGGACCTCTTTAACGAAGTCCCGGACCTGTTTAACGAAGTCATGGACCTCTTTAACGAAGTCCCGGACCTCTTTAACGAAATCCCGGACCTCTTTAACGAAGTCCCGGACCTCTTTAACGAAGTCCCGGACCTCTTTAACGAAGTCCCGGACCTGTTTAACGAAGTCATGGACCTCTTTAACGAAGTCCCGGACCTGTTTAACGGAGTCATGGATCTCTTTAATGAAGTCATGGACCTCTTTAACGAAGTCATGGACCTCTTTAACGAAGTCCTGGACCTCGTTAATGAAGTCATGGACCTGTATAACGAAGTCATGGACCTCTTTAATGAAGTCATGGACCTCTTTAACGAAGTCCCGGACCTCTTTAACGAAGTCCCGGACCTGTTTAACGAAGTCATGGACCTCTTTAACGAAGTCCTGGACCTCTTTAACGAAGTCATGGACCTCTTTAACGAAGTCCCGGACCTGTTTAACGAAGTCCCGGACCTCTTTAACGAAGTCCCGGACCTCTTTAACGAAGTCCCGGACCTCTTTAACGAAGTCCCGGACCTCTTTAACGAAGTCCTGGATCTCCTGGAACCTGTTTTATGTTGTTGTGACTAACAGGAAGTTTATTCATAACATCCTGTTTATGTGTTGCAGCCGGTAGCGGTCGGACCGCCTGGTCGTCCGGCGCCAAGCGACCTGACGTGGTCGGTAACGTGATCCTCCACGACAAACTGAACCTGTGGAAGTCCTCCAAAGGCTCCGTCCACTACCATCAAGGTACTGAGTGACTCACTGAGTACTGATACTAATACTACTTCTGAGTACTGAGTACTGAGTACTGATACTAATACTACTTCTGAGTACTGAGTACTGAGAGTACTGTGTTTGTGGTGTCCAGGTCTTCAGGCGGGGGACAACACCCTGAACGTCCTCTGTTCCCTCCGAGCCGCCCGCTCGCTCGCCGACGGACGTTTCGCCGACGTCTCTCAGTCGGACGCCCGAGCCGTCGTCCTGGCAGACTACGTCCTCTTCCTGACCACGCCCGGCTCGCATCGCGACACCTACGCCGAGTCCTGCCACCGCTCCTTCTTCTCCAGCTGGCAGGACGGCAGACCGACCTCGCCCCGTCAGGTAAATCAAACGCACCCCGACAGAACCGCCAGCTGGTCCTGGTCTCACCGGATCCTGTTCTGGTTTTCAGGTTTTGGCGTTTGCAGAAAAGCGCTCTACGCACAAGCTGAGCTCGTCGTTCCCCGACAGCCAGCTGGACGCCATCGGCTGCCTTCCCATGATCCTCCCCTTCGTGCTGCTGTCCGCCTCGGCCGAGGAGGACCAAGCGGTGGGAGGCGGTTCTGAACTATTTCACGTCTCCTAGATAACGTGGTGACTGTCTGACCTTTGACCCCGTCTGTCTTCAGGTCTCAGCCGCCGTAGAGTTCGTGAAGCTCACCCACCCCCACCCGAAGGTGCCCGAGTACGTGTCCATCTACAGCCGGGCGCTGCACGCCGTGCTGGGAGGAGCCAGCGTCCGGCAGCAGGCCGAGGACGCCCTGAGGAGGCTGGACGCCTGGGAGGCCTGCCAGAGCTACAGCCGCAAGGCCGCCAGGTCCGACTGAACCGGCTGAACCGGCTGAACCAACTGGACCGACTGAACCGGCTGAACCGGCTGAACCAACTGGACCGACTGAACCGGCTGAACCGGCTGAACCGACCGGACCGACCGAACCGGCCGATCCGGCTGAACCGACCGAACCGACTGAACCGACTGAACCGACCGGACCGACTGATCCGGCTGAACCGGCTGAACCGACTGGACCGGCTGAACCGGCTGAACCGGCTGAACCGGCTGAACCGACTGAACCGGCTGAACCGACCGGACCGACCGAACCGGCCGATCCGGCTGAACCGACCGAACCGACTGAACCGACTGGACCGACTGATCCGGCTGAACCGACTGGACCGACTGAACCGGCTGAACCGGCTGATCCGGCTGAACCGGCTGAACCGGCTGATCCGGCTGAACCGGCTGATCCGGCTGAACCGACCGAACCGGCCGGACCGACCGAACCGGCCGAACCGACCGAACCGGCCGGACCGACCGAACCGGCTGAACCAGTGGAACCAGTGGAACCAACCGGACCGGCTGAACCGACCGAACCGACTGAACCGACAGAATCGACCGAACCGACTGAACCCACTGAACCCACTGAACCGACCGAACCCACTGAAACGACTGAACCGACCGAACCGACCGAACTGACAGAATCGACTGAACCGACCGAACCGACCGAACCCACTGAACCGACCAAACCCACTGAACCGACCGAACCGACCGAACCCACTGAACCCACTGAACCGACCAAACCCACTGAACCGACCGAACCGACCGAACCCACTGAACCCGCTGAACTGACCGAACCGACCGAACCCACTGAACCGACTGAACCGACCGAACCGACCGGACCGACTGAATGACCATGAGACGCTTTAATCGACTGAACGATAGAACCGTGAAGAGAATCCTTTCTGTGTGTTGCAGGTTTCCGGCGTCCTCTAACGAGCGTCTGAAGGTCCATCAGAGTGCCGTGAACTACTTCGGTCTGGCCTGCTACACTAAAGGTTAGATACCTGCTTCATAGGTCATGTGATCATCAAAGGTAGAGAGGTCATGTGATCATCACAGGTAGAGAGGTCATGTGATCATCACAGGTAAGGAGCTGAACACTAATGATGTTTGTTGTAACCCATCAGGAGCTCTCAGCAGTCTGTTTTATCTGGCTCACCAGTTCCATGACGACCCGACAGGAGGAATCCTGACCAACACCAACTGTGGAGGTTTGTTACACAACTAGCAACCACCTAGCAACCACCTAGTGACCAAACAGCAACCACCTAGTGACCAAACAGCAACCACCTAGTGACGACCTAGCAACCACCTAGTAACCACCTAGTGACCAAACAGCCACCACCTAGTGACCAACTAGCAACCAAACAGCAACCACTTAGTGACCAAACAGCAACCACCTAGTGACCACCTAGTGACCAACTTGCAACCACCTAGTGACGACCTAGCAACCACCTAGTGACCACCTAGTAACCACCTAGTGACGACCTAGCAACCACCTAGTGACCACCTAGTAACCACCTAGTGACCACCTAGAAACCAACTAGCAACCACCTAGCAACCACCTAGCAATCAACTAGCAACCACCTAGCAACCAACTAGCGACCACCTAGCAACCACCTGGCAACCACCTGGCAACCAACTAGCAACCACCTAGCGACCACCTAGAACCCACATAGCGACCAACTAGCCACCACCTAGCAACCACCTGGCAACCAACTAACAACCACCTCTTAGTCCCGTAAAGCAGTTCTCTTTGCTTCACTACTGATGAACTAAACTTTAATTGGAGTTTAAAGGTGCTGTATTTGTTGTTGTTTCCGTTCCAGGTGAGAACTGTAACCGCGGGTCGGCGCTCGGCGCCCTGCTGGGGGCCGGCGTGTCGTACGGCGGCGGCGGCGGCGTCCCTCAGGCGTGGAGGGAGGAGCTGAGAGACGCTCAGGAGTTCATCCCCGACATCCTGAAGGAGACGCAGTGAGAACAGCGGAGGGGAACTACAGCACTGAATTACAAAATAAAAGTTTGACTTCCTGTTTACAAAACGCACAAATTTATTCCACTTATTCTATTTTATGTTTCTGACTTTTTGAATGTAATAAAATAAACAATAAAATGTAAATGAACAGCTGGAAAATAATACATGTGACGGACTTCTGCTGAGATATTATTATTATTATTATTATCATTATTAAAGATATTAATAATAATAATATTTAAAAACTGATCAACATTAAGACATCTATAATAATAATAATAATAATAATAATAATAATAACCTCCTTGAAGCTCCGTCAGTTCTTCTGTGACTAAATCAATAAAATGTGAATTATCTGAACTGTTTGTTGAACCATCTATCCTGTAATGAAGCACATTTAAATATAATAACTAATACAGATGTTTATCAGGACCACAGCTGGATATTCATTCAGAAACAGTGCTAGTATTTTCTACTTTGAAATCAGTTAGAGCAGCTTTTTATTGAAGACAGAGGACACTAACAGCAGTGAACAACGGAGCAATGTAACTAAGTATATTTACTACAGTACTCTCTAGTCCAGCACTAGAGAGTACTCTAGGTGGTACTGTAGTATTAGTACTGTTTAAACATTGAAGTGTTCCTCCTCTTTCAGGCCGATCCGCCCACTTCACTGTAAAACACGATAAACCAGAACTCTGACGTCCACATTCAGAACCCGACTGACAAACAGGAAGTACTACAGGAGTACTACAGGAGTACTACTACGGTGAGAGTATACGCAGTACTTGTACCTCGTCTCAGTGAAGTCATCAGAGAGGCTTCTGTGTGTTTTTACGACCTTTGATCAGAACAAACATGGCGTCCGTCAGCAGAGAGACGAGAAGACTCTTCTTCCTTCCATTTCTCATCATCGCCGCTATCCCAGCATGCACTGGGCTTCCTGGAGGTCAGTCACCTCGGTCTTCTTCTCCTCCTCCTTCTTCTTCTTCTTCTCCTCCTCCTTCTTCTCCTTCTTCTCCTTCTTCTCCTCCTCCTTCTCCTTCTTCTTCTTCTTCTCCTTCTTCTCCTTCTCCTTCTTCTCCTCCTTCTCCTTCTTCTCCTTCTTCTCCTTCTTCTCCTTCTTCTTCTTCTCCTCCTTCTTCTCCTTCTTCTCCTTCTTCTTCTTCTCCTCCTCCTTCTTCTCCTCCTTCTTCTCCTTCTTCTTCTTCTCCTCCTCCTTCTCCTTCTTCTTCTCCTTCTTCTTCTCCTTCTTCTTCTTCTCCTCCTTCTTCTCCTTCTCCTTCTTCTTCTTCTCCTCCTCCTTCTCCTTCTTCTCCTTCTTCTCCTTCTCCTTCTCATTCTTCTCCTTCTTCTTCTCCTCCTTCTCCTT
>JAUPFX010000024.1:15996467-16028967 GCA_036937225.1 Sebastes paucispinis | reverse complement strand
TCTTCTCCTCCTTCTTCTCCTTCTCATTCTTCTCCTACTTCTTCTTCTCCTTCTTCTCATCTTCTTCTCCTTCTTCTTCTTCTTCTTCTCCTCCTCCTTCTCCTTCTTCTCCTTCTTCTTCTCCTACTTCTTCTCCTTCTTCTCCATCTTCTTCTCCTTCTCCTTCTCCTTCTCCTTCTTCTCCTTCTTCTTCTCCTCCTTCTCATTCTTCTCCTTCTCCTTCTTCTCCTTCTTCTCCTTCTTCTTCTACTTCTTCTCCTTCTTCTTCTCCATCTTCTTCTTCTTCTTCTCCTTCTTCTCCTTCTCCTCCTTCTCATTCTTCTCCTTCTTCTTCTCCTCCTTCTCCATCTTCTCCTTCTTCTTCTTCTCCTTCTTCTCCTTCTCCTCCTTCTCATTCTTCTCCTTCTTCTTCTCCTCCTTCTCCATCTTCTCCTTCTCCTTCTTCTTCTTCTCCTTCTCCTTCTTCTTGGCGTTCATGTCTTCTTCTCCTCCTTCTCCTTCTTCTCCTTCTCCTTCTTCTTCTTCTCCTACTTCTTCTTCTTCTCCTTCTCCTTCTTCTCCTACTTCTTCTTCTTCTCCTTCTTCTTCTTCTCCATCTTCTTCTCCTTCTTCTCCTTCTTCTTCTCCTTCTTCTTGGCGTTCACGTCTTCTTCTTCTTGTGTATCTGTAAAGGCGGCGGCGTGTTGGTGAGCAGACCCGAGGCCAGCGTCTTCCTGCATCGTACTCGCCGGGCTAACTTGTGGTTTGAGGAGCTGCGTAGCGGCGACCTGGAGCGGGAGTGTCGGGAGGAGAAGTGCTCGTACGAGGAGGCCAAGGAGATCTTCGCTCTGCCTCAGCAGCTGGTCGGTCCAGACGCTCTCTGATTGGTTGTTCATCCTCCGTCATGGTGGTTAACGTTGTGGTGTTTGTTTCCTCAGGAGGTGTTCTGGAGGCTCTACACAGGTAACACAGTAACATATGTATACACATCACCTCCAGGTTACCGTTGAACCGCCTCACGTCTTTCTGCTACTTCCTGTCTGCAGCGGTGGACCACTGCCTGTCGTCTCCCTGTAAGAACGGAGCCACCTGTACTCGCCAGGTGGACACCTACGTCTGTAAATGTCCCCCTGGTTTCCACGGACACACCTGTGACAAAGGTAAGGTTTCTACGAGTGTTGGGCGGTTGGCGTCAGGAAGTCGTGATCGCATGTTGTGCCTCTCCGCAGCTCGTCTGACGTCCCGCGGCTGTCGCTATAGAAACGGAGGATGTGAACATTTCTGCAAAGAGCTCCCGGATCGCTCTCACGTCTGTTTCTGTGCTCCGGGGTACCGTCTGCACCAGGACGCCGGCGCCTGTGTGCCCGAAGGTCAGAGCTTTGCAACCAACTAGCAACCACCTAGCAACCACCTAGCAACCAACTAGCAGCCAACTAGCAACCACCTAGCAACCGACTAGCAACCAACTAGCAGCCACCTAGCAGCCACCTAGCAACCACTTAGCAACCACCTAGCAACCAACTAGCAGCCACCTAGCAGCCACCTAGCAACCACTTAGCAACCACCTAGCAACTAACTAGCAGCCACCTAGCAACCACCTAGCAACCACTTAGCAACCACCTAGCAACCACCTAGCAGCCACCTAGCAACCAACTAGCAGCCACCTAGCAACCACCTAGCAGCCACCTAGCAGCCACCTAGCAACCATCTAGCAACCACCTAGCAAAAACCTAGCAACCAACTAGGAATCAACTAGCAACCACCTGGTAATCAACTAGCAACCACCTAGCAAAAACCTAGCAACCACCTAGGAATCACCTAACAACCACCTAGCGACCAACTAGCAACCACCTAGCGACCAACTAGCAACCACCTAGCGACCAACTAGCAACCACCTTGCAACTACCTAGCGACCAACTAGCAACCACTTCACAACCAACTAGCTACCAACTAGCACTACAGACTTCACCTGGGGGCATCTCAGTAGCTAAGTAGCTACATGCTAGCTTCACCTCTGAGCGATTCCTGCTACCGTAGCTGATGTCTTAGTAACGTTGTAGTTTGGGTGTGATTCTCTGGTCTCTGGTTCAGACGCTGTGGCCTGTGGAAGACCTCAGATCCACTTTGCCCCGAGGGTTGTCAACGGGTTGATCTGCCCTAAAGGACACTGTCCGTGGCAGGTCAGTCCGTCATTGCCGCTCTACACCCCAAAACTCCTCTCCGAGCCCGTCTGGGATAATGTATTACATTGTTGTGAATGTTGAGAGCGTAGCTGGTTTGTCTCTGCTCAGGCGCTGCTAACTGAACGTAACGTTTTCATCTGTGGAGCGATCGTCCTGTCCGATCGGTGGGTTTTAACTGCTGCTCACTGCGTCTGGGGGAAACTTGCCGCCGTCTTAAACGTTACGGTCGGTAAGTCTCCCGAAACCCTCGACCGCTTTTAACCCTTTTTGGTTTTTATGTCTTTTGTCTCGTCAATCATTTATTAATTTGATATGAACGGTAAAATATAAAAGTTGTGTCCCTGTGAAGGTGAACACGACCTCAACGAGAACGACCGGACTGAGCAGAAGCGGCGGGTGGTGAAGGTGCTGATCCACCGCGGCTACAACAAGACCAGCTCCGACAGCGACATCGCCATGCTGAGGCTGCACCGCCCGGTCAAACTGGGACCCTACGTGGTTCCCATCTGCCTTCCCGCTCGGAACAGCTCCTTCAGCCGAACCCTGGCGGCCATCCGCCACTCCACCGTGTCCGGTTGGGGGCGCCTGTCACGGTTCGGTCCCGCCGCCGGGATCCTCCAGCGGCTGGTGCTGCCGAGAGTCCCGCAGCAGGAGTGCCGCCTCCACACCAAGCTGAACATCACCAGGAACATGCTCTGCGCCGGGCTGAAGACCGGCGGCCAGGACGCCTGCAGGGGCGACAGTGGCGGCCCTCTGGTGACGCGCTACAAGAAGACCTGGTTCCTGACGGGCGTGGTGAGCTGGGGGAAGGGCTGCGCCAACGAAAACCTGTACGGGGTCTACACCAGAGTCAGCAACTTCCTGGACTGGATCCAGGACATCATGTCCACCGTCTGAGATGTTCAGGTCCAAACCCAGAAGAAGAAGTTATTACTCAACCGGAGAGTTCATAACCTGTACTAATACAGATATACAGATGTGTAATACAGCTATACAGATGTGTAATACAGATGCTGCTGATTGGGTAATTTGTCAACAAATAAAAGATGAAGACAAACTGAACTTGTTGATTCATAGCAACCTGTACAGCTGCAACATGAGTTCCTCCTGTGAGCAGCCACCTAGCAACCACCTAGCAACCACCTAGCAGCCAACTAGCAACCAACTAGCAGCCACCTAGCAACCACCTAGCAGCCAACTAGCAACCAACTAGCAGCCACCTAGCAACCACCTAGCAGCCAACTAGCAACCACCTAGCAACCAACTAGCAGCCATCTAGCAACCACCTAGCAGCCACCTAGCAACCACCTAGCAAACACCTAGCAACCGCATAGCAACCATCTAGCAGCCACCTAGCAACCAACTAGCAACCAACTTGCAACCACCTAGCAGCCAACTAGCAACCAACTAGCAGCCACCTAGCAACCACCTAGCAGCCACCTAGCAACCACCTAGCAACCACCTAGCAAACACCTAACAACCGCATAGCAACCATCTAGCAAGCAACCAGGAGTCAACTAGCGACCACCTAGCAACCTACTAGCAAGCAACCAGGAATCAACTAGCGACCACCTAGCAACCATCCAGCAACCACCTAGCAACCAAATAGCGACCACCTAGCAACCATCCAGCAACCACCTAGCAACCACCTAGCAACTACCTAGCAACCATCCAGCAACCACCTAGCAACCAACTAGCAGCCACCTAGCAACCGCCTAGCAAACACCTAGCAAGCAACTAGCAAACACCTAGCAAGCAACTAGCGAAAACCTAGCAACCAACTAGCAACCAACTAGCAACCACCTAGCGACCAACTAGCAATCACCTAGCGACCAACTAGCGACCACCTTCAACCACCTAGCAACCGACTAGGAATCAACTAGCAACCACCTAGCGAAAACCTAGCAATGATCCAGCAACCACCTAGCAACCAAATAGCAACCACCTAGCAACCATCCAGCAACCACCTAGCAACCAACTAGCAGCCACCTAGCAACCACCTAGCAAACACCTAGCAACCAACTAGCAGCCACCTAGCAACCACCTAGCAAACACCTAGCAACCAACTAGCAGCCACCTAGCAACCACCTAGCAACCAACTAGCAACCACCTAACAACCACCTAGCAACCACCTAGCAACCACCTAGCAGACTGAACTTGTTGTTGATTCATAGCAACCTGTAGAGCTGCAACATGAGTTCCTCCTGTGAGGGTCAGAAGCTCTAGTTAGTCTGGGTCATGTTGAGTCAGACGGGGATTTCCACTGGGAACATGTGATCAATAGTTGGGGGGAGAGGGTGGGGGGAGTGGACCAGACTTTGCACCGTTGGGTCGACAACGAAGCAGCACAACGTTCTGATGAAATCCAGCGATGTGGCTGAGAGTCTTCTTCACCTTCGTCTTCAGCGTCTCCAGCTGCCAGCCGGCTTCAGGTGAGCCAAGTCAACGTTTGAACACAAGTCCAGCTAGTGTTGCACCAGATGAAGGCTTCTTTTTGAACTCTTCCTTCCGTCTCTCTGTGTGGAAGTCTTTCTGGATCCGGGTCGAGCCCATGGCGTCCTGGTCCGGACTCGGCGGTACAACTCGGGCTGGCTGGAGGAGCTCCAGATGGGGGATCTGAAGAGGGAGTGTCTGGAGGAGAAGTGCTCCTACGAGGAGGCCCGGGAGGTGTTCGAACACACCGAGACCACGGTCAGAATCCGTTTTATTCTGGTGTTTAGGTTGTTCCGACCAACCGGTCCAGAAAACGCTTTGGAGGGAATTCCTTCAAATTTGGCACAAACGTCCACTTGGACTCAAAGATGAGCTGATGATAGTTTGGTGTTAAACGGTCGATGTGACGTTGGTGTGAACTGACACCGGACCGGTTGGCGGAGGAAGACGAGTGTTACTGTAAAACTAGTTTCTGTCATTTGGACTGATATCTGTGTTTCTGTTTCCTCAGGACGAATTCTGGAAAACGTACAACCGTAAGCAACCACACATTTTCTTATTTATTCAATCTCATACCGGTATAAAGTCTCCTAGCATGAAGTCATACTAGCTGCTAACCGAGGCTAACGGTGGTTCCGACCCTGATCCAGGGCCGTCATACTTTTGGGTCAGTGACTCTGAAAATCTGCTATAAGACGAATATGGAAATGCACGAATGACTTTCCTCGCCAAACTTTAGCGTAAGTTTGGAGCGTTATTTAACCTCCTTCATGACCAGCTAGTCTGACATGGTTGGTACCGATGGATTCATCAGGTTCTCTAGTTTCAGGTGATACCAGGATCTTCACTCTAGCTTTAAAACTGAGCCACTACAACCTCCGAAAAATCAATCGCATTAATGCGTTAAAGAACGAGTTATTATCTCGTTAGCTTTGACAGCTCTAGTTATTTGTTTTAAGTGTTGTGGTTACCAGAGATCGTGATCCATGATTCATAGTAGACAATTGGTGCTTGGTAGTTCTTAAACTGTGTGATCTATTGTACTTTAATCCTGAACTAAAGACTGTGTTGTGGTCCTGTAGTTCCAGACAGCTGTGAATCGACTCCCTGTCTGAACGGCGGCAGCTGCTCTGCTCAGGGTTCAACCTACACCTGCTACTGCCTCCCTCAGTTCAGCGGACTCAACTGTGAGCAGGGTGAGCAAAACAAACGCTCCTAAATCATAAATACCTGACCTCTACAATGTGTACATGTGGATTGTTAAAAGTACCACAATGTCAAAATACAAGATCATGTGTGATGCTGCTGTTTTGATCTGTGGAGTTCCTCAGGTCTTTAGTCTGGGTCCTGTTGTATTTCCTGTTTATACGTTACTGTTGGGTCTTTTAATTCATCATTTAAATGTATGTTTTCACTTCTATGCAGACGACACACGACTGTACTTATCAGAAAACTAGTTGACCTAAAAGTTCAGTATTTTGAGCTCTAAATTAGGAAACTTTTCTAACTTTAGACGATATCTTATTAAGGCAAAGTTTCTTATTTAACACTGATACATATTTAATCAAATGAAGGTTGTTGGTCCCCAAAACTAACATTTTTCATTGGCACCGATACCGAAAATCAACAAGTGAACAACCAGATATTTGCTCTTCGTGTTGAACTTAATGTTTTTACAGGAGCCGTCAACGCCACCTGCCAGCTGGAGAACGGAGGCTGTGAACATTTCTGTGATGAAGACGAGGGACGACAAAGACTGATCTGCTCGTGTGCTGACGGCTACTTCCTGGACGTCGATGGGCGTAGCTGCGTAGCGAAAGGTCGGAGTACGATTTAATGCTTTCACGTGATTTTTTAGTGTTTTATCGTCGTTCATATTAGAAAATATTCTGACTCAGTTTATGCTGAAAGTTCAACTTTGTCACAATAAGATAAAATATATGAAATGAAACTGTAATTCTTTTTGGCTCAGTATCTCAACAATTTGACCGAACAACAGAGGTCCCAGTGTCGATCCTTGTGGGACGCCACATCTGAGCTTAAAATAAGACAATAATAATTTACAAAGTTAACTTTAACCGTATGATTTGTTTTTGTGGTTTCAGAGTCGATAGCGTGCGGTATGGTTCCGGTTCTGCACGGACAAAACAAAACGGAGCAGCTGGACTCTCGAGCTCGGATCGTCGGGGGAACGGAGTGCCCCAAAGGTGAATGCCCCTGGCAGGTACGTTACAGTTAAAGGGACAGTTCACCATTTACTGTTTCACTACTGCTTCTTCACTCCATGTCAGGACACAATCAATGAGGAGAGTCTGGAAAGTACCTTCAGAACCAGAACCAGGTTCTGGTGGAAAGTCTCCAAAGATGTCAACAAACAAATATCCTAGAAAATGAAAATGTAAAAGCTGCTTGTGTGCCGCAGGTCCTGCTGATGTACAAAGGTAAAGGTATCTGTGGAGGAGTGATCTATAAACCTACGTGGATCCTCACAGCCTCTCACTGCCTGGAGGACACCAACGCTCAGTTCCTGAAGGTGGTCGCAGGTACGAATCCTGACTCATCGGCAGGTGTGTTACCATGTTAAAGTTTGACCATTAAAATCATCGAGCTCTGTGTCCGTCAGGTGAACACAACACGGAGGTGAACGAGGGCACGGAGCAGTTCCTCCAGGTGTTGGAGATCTTCATGCACGAGAACTACGTGAAAAGCACCGCCAACAACGACATCGCCCTGCTACGACTGGCGGCGCCCATCGTCTACACGCCGTACGCGATCCCGGCGTGCCTGCCGACGCGGCCGCTGGCCGAGCGCGACCTCTGGGCCGTTGGCCTGCACACGGTGAGCGGATGGGGGAGGCGGGGCGAAAACGGGCCCACCTCAAACATCCTGCGGCGGCTGAAAGTCCCACGGATCCGGACGCAGCAGTGCCTGGAGGAGAGCCACGTGGCACTGACGGAGAACATGTTCTGCGCCGGATACATCGAGGGCCGGCAGGACTCGTGTAAAGGCGACAGCGGCGGCCCGCTGGTGACGGAGTACAAGAAGAAAGCGTTCCTGCTGGGGATCGTCAGCTGGGGGAAGGGCTGCGCCCGACCGGGCAACTACGGCATCTACACCCGAGTGTCCAACTACCTGGAGTGGATCCACAACCGGACGGCGACGCCAAACCCACCGGCCATCACCACCGAGGCTTCGACACACAACCTGACGACCTGAGAGTCCGTCCCGTAGTTTATATATATCTATATTAGGGCTGTCAACACTAACGCGATAATAACGCAAATCCATTTTAACGCCACTAATTTCTCTAACGAATTAACGCAAATAGTGATTTTTAGGTTGTAGCGGCTCAGTTTTATAGCCAGAGTGAAGATACTGGTATCATATGAAACTTTTATTTTTGATATTTTAGGTTTTATCGTCATTTGAAGTGAGAACTTTTTGGGCAGTCCTTTAGGTCGGTTAGTTTTCTGACAAATACAGTCGTGTGTCGTCTGCAGAGAAGTGGAAACATACATTTAAATGATGAATTAAAAGACCCAACAGTCATAAATAAACATGAAATACAACAGGACCCAGACCAGAGCCCTGAGGAACTCCATCACTCAGAACAGCAGCATCAGACTCATTTCTTTAACGCAATCAATCTTTCGGAGGTTGTATCGGCTCAGTTTTAAAGCTAGAGTGAAGATCCTGGTATCATAGTAAACTACAGAACCTGATGAGTCCATCGGTACCAACCATGTCAGACTAGCTGGTCATGAAGGAGGTTAAATAATGCTCCAAACTTAGACTAAATGTTGGAGAGGAAAAACTGTCATGTCCATTTTCAAAATTGGGGCTGCAGTTTGCCATGTTATGATTAGAGCATATTGTTTGATGCTAAATGCAGTACCTGTGAGGGTTTCTGGATCAATATCTGTCATTGATTTGTGTTGTTCATTGATTTATAATAATAAATATATACATACATTTATATAAAGCAGCATATTTGTCCACTCCCATGTTGATAAGAGGATTAAATACTTGATAAATCTCCCTTTAAGGTTCATTTAGAACAGATAAATAATGTGTGATTAATCATGATTAACTATATGAATCCATCGACAGCTCTACTTATATCAAAGTACTTTAAAATAACTTATGTAAACTGTGAAATTTGTATGTTGTTAATGTTGAACAGTATTTAGCGATGGGAGAAAAAGGTACAAATACTTTATCTGGTTACTTTATAATTAAATGTTTGTCTGTGAGGCGTTCAATGTCCGTCTGATTTATTAATTGTGTTATAAATCTGAGTTTCTGTTATTGCATCATAACATGAACAATAATGTCACGTTGAGGTGTCTTCTAATGTTAAAGTATCTAAACTATGATTCAAATTGTATATTCATTATATTAATATAATTTATTGTATATTATATTATATATATTTTATATGAATAAAACATCTAAAATATGTTTTTCTTTATATATTTTAGTGTTTGTCAGGTTTTGTATTCTGCTGTCAGTTTATTTAGTAATTTCACAATAGAGCCAGTAAATGTGTGTGTTGCATTATTTCATCATTCATGTACACAACTAGTAACTACTAGTAACGTGTACCTTTACTGCAGTACTTTATATTTCTAGTGTTACTGCTGATACTTTAACTACATGAAGCTGATGATACTTGTGTACTTCAGTAGGATTTTGCTGATAATCGATGAGCTCGCAGTAACTGGACGTGTTTACTGACCTGCTCGGAGGGTTCAGCGGCTCGTTGGGCGTCGACTTCTAAAAGACTCAAAACGTTGTTTGTTCGTGTTTTCGTTGAGACTCTGAACTCATCATGTTGCTGAAGAGCTGCTGCGGCGTCTGGATCCTGCTGTCGGCCGTCGCTGCTGCTGCAGGTAATCAAGGAGGCATGTTATTAATGTTTATATATATGAATATATATACACTACAGTAAGTAATCAGATGTTACGCTGATGATGTTCTTCTCTCCCTCAATAATAACTATTTTATTCTAACAGATAAAAACAGAATAATGTTTTATTTACATGTGAAATAGTCTGAATGAACTGTTCCAACAGTAGTGTATTTCACAGTTAATTAAAAGACAAGTATTTCTGGGTGTTTCCTGCTCCTCATTTAGTGCATGTGTTGATGGTTATAGGTTTAATAAATGCAGCTATTTGATCGTTTGCTTCAGTGTTCGTTGAGAAGCACGAGGCCAACCGAGTGCTGCAGAGATGGCGGCGAGCGAACAGCGGCTTCCTGGAGGAGATGAGAAAAGGAAACCTGGAGAGGGAATGCGTCGAGGAGATCTGCAGCTACGAGGAGGCACGAGAAGTCTTCGAAGACGACGACCTGACGGTCAGACACAATTTAAATGTTGTTTAACACAAGACACTGAATCTTTAAGAGTTTCTTCTGGACTTTTAGTTTTTCAAACCCTGAAAATCTGAGTCAAAACTTTTATTGTTATTTGACAAAAGCAGATATTTATTTTTGGAAAATAAGTCATTCTTTGTTAAATATAGCTTATGATTTGACAGTTACATGTTTGTATGAGCTAACATTCGTGAGAATTCTTGTGCTGCATAAAAACTTTTGGCTTTAGCTCACTGTCTGTTGATACATCGTCTGTGTTTCTGTAGAAAAGCATCTTCTGTTCTTGAAAATGTTCAGTTATGATGAATAATTCACTCTAACATGTTCAGTTACTGTATATTTATGTGGTTATTTGTTAATTTCTTTCTGTCTTTGCAGGACCAATTCTGGCTGACGTATGCACGTAAGTAACACCTTTAACTTTGTCCATTATTTATAATTTGTGGTCATGATTTTCATCTTTCATCTTTTGAAAGACATCAGGAAGGTTTGTTCTAATTAAATCATTTTGTAGCAGCAGAATAAAGTTTTAATAAAATCTTTTGATTGGAAGGTAAAATAATAATAATAAGTCTCTCTGTCTTTAACATTGATTTTATGTCGCAGGTCGTAACCCCTGCCAGGTCAATCCATGTCGTAATAACGGGACATGTGTCCGCATGGGGACGTCCTACCAGTGTTACTGTCCTGAAGGATTTGAAGGTCAATACTGTCAGACAGGTAAAACAATACATTCATTAAATATCAGATATTTAAATTATAAAACAGCAGCGGGAAGTTATTTTAGTAATTCATTGAATTTATTTATTAAATCTAACAATTTCTGCTGAGAGTAAAAGATGCTAATGACTGGAGCTTATAACCATATTACATTTGTTTTACGAATTTACATGTGTGAAATGTTTCGGATAGATGTGACGATAGTAAATGTACTGATTTATAAAGTTGTTCCGTTAAGTTGTTTTAGAAGATTGTTAAGTTGTTTTAGAAGATTGTTAAGTTGTTTAAGAAAACTGTTAAGTTGTTTTAGAAGATTGTTAAGTTGTTTTAGAAGATTGTTAAGTTGTTTAAGAAAACTGTTAAATTGTTTTAGAAGATTGTTAAGTTGTTTTAGAAAACTGTTAAGTTGTTTTAGAAGATTGTTAAGTTGTTTTAGAAGACTGTTAAGTTGTTTTAGAAGATTGTTAAGTTGTTTTAGAAGACTGTTAAGTTGTTTTAGAAGACTGTTAAGTTGTTTTAGAAGACTGTTAAGTTGTTTTAGAAGATTGTTAAGTTGTTTTAGAAGATTGTTAAGTTGTTTTAGAAGATTGTTAAGTTGTTTTAGAAGATTGTTAAGTTGTTTTAGAAGATTGTTAAGTTGTTTAAGAAAACTGTTAAGTTGTTTTAGAAGATTGTTAAGTTGTTTTAGAAGATTGTTAAGTTGTTTTAGAAGACTGTTAAGTTGTTTTAGAAGATTGTTAAGTTGTTTTAGAAGACTGTTAAGTTGTTTTAGAAGATTGTTAAGTTGTTTTAGAAGATTGTTAAGTTGTTTTAGAAGACTGTTAAGTTGTTTTAGAAAATTGTTAAGTTGTTTTAGAAGACTGTTAAGTTGTTTTAGAAGATTGTTAAGTTGTTTTAGAAAATTTTTAAGTTGTTTTAGAAGACTGTTAAGTTGTTTTAGAAGACTGTTAAGTTGTGTGTTAACTGTTATTATATAAATATATATCGTGTCTTTATGTCCTCAGTGATAGAAGACCTGCTGAAGTGACAGTTCAGGAATACGACGTAGTAATATTAATGTATATTAATGTTATAATATATATATGTCCTCAGCGATAGAAGACCTGCTGAAGTGTCTTTACCAAAACGGACACTGTCAACACTTCTGTGACGGTTCAGGAGTTCGACGTAAATGTTTGTGTGCTGACGGATACAAACTGGGAGAAGACGGACGTCAGTGTGTCGCTCAGGGTACAAATACTACTTCTATAAACATGTGTTTACTAGTATTATACGTACCTTTGTGTATTCAGTTCAGCCGGTGACCAGTGGGGGGCAGCAGACTCTGAACTAACAAAAACAAACAAGGAGGACCGTTACGACGAGATGCTAACAGAACGTGTTCCTGCTGCTGCTAAATAACTAACAACTAACAAGTATTTACAGTTAAGTCAAATTGTTAAGTAAAGCTGTTTAATAAAGTTGTTTAGTAAAGTTGTTTAGTAAAATTGTTTAGTAAAGTTGTTAAGTAAAGTTGTTAAGTAAAGTTGTTTAGTAAAGTTGTTTAGTAAAGTTGTTTAGTAAAGTTGTTTAGTGAAGTTGTTAAGTAAAGTTGTTTAGTAAAGTTGTTAAGTAAAGTTGTTTAGTAAAGTATGTTATAAGTTGTTAGTATTTAAGAGTATTTCTACACGGCGGTACTGTTTCTTATATATCACAGTACTTGGTAGTTCTTTGGTGAAACCAGGTTTAACTTATTGTATAATGTATAACATGGTATTTAATATAGTATTTGTGTTTCCAGTGGAGTATCCGTGTGGTCAGCTGCCTCCACAGGAGCCGGGTCAGAACCAGAGCGTGGTGGATCAGACCAGACTGGTGGGATCCACCATCTGTCCTAAAGGAGACTGTCCCTGGCAGGTAACGTACAACATGTCAGGTATTATATACGTTGTATATATATATAGATAGATATATATAGATATCTATCTATATATATCTATCTATATATATACAGATATATATCTATATTGATCTATGTATCCGTCCATCAGGTTCTGATTAAGCTGAATGGAAACAGTCACTGTGGAGGAGCTCTGATCAAACCCGACTGGGTCGTCACCGCAGCTCACTGTATCCATGGCAACGACCCTCAAAGCCTCACTGCGGTGGCAGGTAACCAATCAATCAATCAATCAATCAATCAATCAATCAATCAATGCTTCCTACTCAGTTCGGCTACACTTTTACATTACTAAAGATGTTCTGTAAAGTTGCTTAGTAAAGTTGTTTTATAAAGTTTAGTAAAAATATATAAAGTTGTTCTGTAAATTTGTTTGATAAAGTTTTTTTGTAAATTTGTTTGAGAAAGTTTTTTTTAATTTGTTAAGTTTTTGTAAAGTTTTTATTAAGTTATTCTGTAAATCTGAATTTTGTAGTTTCGTTCAGATAGATATAGATATAGATAAAGACATAGACATAGATATAGACATAGACATAGATATAGACATAAACATAGACATAGATAAAGATAGACATAGATATAGATATAGACATAGACATAGATAAAGACATAGATATAGATATAGACATAGACATAGATATAGACATAAACATAGACATAGATAAAGATAGACATAGATATAGATATAGACATAGACATAGATAAAGACATAAACATAGACATAGATAAAGATAGACATAGATATAGATATAGACATAGACATAGATAGACATAAACATAGACATAGATAAAGATAGACATAGATATAGATATAGACATAGACATAGATAAAGACATAGACATAGATATAGACATAGACATAGACATAGATAAAGACAGACATAGATATAGATATAGATATAGACATAGATAAAGACATAGACATAGACATAGATATAGACATAGACATAGATATAGACATAAACATAGACAAAGATAGACATAGATATAGATATAGACATAGACATAGATAAAGACAGACATAGATATAGACATAGACATAGACATAGATAAAGACAGACATAGATATAGATATAGACATAGACATAGATAAAGACAGACATAGATATAGATATAGACATAGACATAGATAAAGACAGACATAGATATAGATATAGACATAGACATAGATAAAGACAAACATAGATATAGACATAGACATAGATATAGATAAAGACAGACATAGATATAGATATAGACATAGACGTAGACGTAGACATAGATATAGATATAGACACAGACATAGATATAGACATAGACATAGATATAGATATAGACATAGACATAGCTAAAGACATAGACATAGATATAGACAGACATAGACATAGAAATAGACATAGATATAAACATAGACATAGACATAGACACATATAGACATAGACATAGATATAGACATAGACATAGATATAGACATAGATATAGACATAGACGTAGATATAGACATAGACATAGATATAGATACAATAGATAGATATAAATATACAGTAGATACAATATATAGATGTAGATGTAGATATAGATACGATAGATGTAGATGTAGATATAGATGTCGATATAGATAGATACAATAGATAGATATAGATATAGATACAATAGATAAATATAGATGTAGATATAGATGTAGATGTAGATATAGATATAAATGTAGATGTAGATATAGATATAGATATAGATGTAGATGTAGATGTAGATATAGATATAAATGTAGATGTAGATATAGATATAGATGTAGATGTAGATATAGATATAGATGTAGATGTAGATGTAGATATAGATATAGATATAGATGTAGATGTAGATGTAGATATAGATGTAGATGTAGATGTAGATATAGATGTAGATATAGATGTAGATATAGATATAGATGTAGATATAGATATAGATGTAGATGTAGATATAGATGTAGATATAGATGTAGATATAGATATAGATGTAGATATAGATATAGATGTAGATGTAGATATAGATATAGATGTAGATGTAGATATAGATATAGATGTAGATGTAGATGTAGATATAGATATAGATGTAGATATAGATATAGATAAGGTAGATAAACAGTTAACGGTTTCTTTTCCGTTACCAGGGGAACACGACTTGGACGAGGCCGAGGCCACAGAACAGTTCATACCTGTTTCCATGGCGTTCGGCCACCCTGGTTACGTCCCAGCGACGGGCGACAGCGACGTGGCCTTGCTGCAGCTGAGTCGTCCCGTGACCTTGAACCGCCACGCCGTCCCCGTCTGCCTGCCGACCACAGAGTTCAGCCGGCGGGAGCTGCTGCCGGTCCGCTACCACACCGTGTCCGGCTGGGGCAAGAGGACCAGCGGGGGCATCGGCGGCGTGTCCGTGGCCCCGGGGTCCCCCGCCCTCCGCAGGATGTCCGTCCCCATCGTCCAGAACTCCCAGTGCTCCCAGCGAGCCCAGTTCAACTTCACCGACAACATGCTGTGTGCTGGCTACCTGGAGGGGCGCCAGGAGAGCTGCCGCGGAGACGACGGGAGCCCGCTGGTCACGCTCTACGGCTCCACGCACTTCCTGACGGGCGTGGTCGGCTGGGGGCGGGGCTGTGCACACCCGGGGTATTATGGGGTGTACGCCAACATGGCCAACTTCGTGGACTGGGTGGAGGGCGTGATGAAAGACCCGCCCACCATGGCGTCCGACATGGATAAGGCTATCGAGATGCTGGAGCGGATGCTGATGTGAGAACCGCCTTGGCTTCACGAAACAGGAAGTTCAAGTCATTTAATTTCCTGTCTTGAAGGTTGTAACGTAACAAGCTACTATTAAAAACATCTGGATTCATGTGTTCGTCTGTAAAGATGCTGAATAAACAGAACTGACTGACAAGTGATGGATCGTTAGTGATTGATGCTGATGGATGGATATTATATAAATATATATATATGTATATATATACATATATATATATTTATATATGTATATATATACAAATATATATACATATATAAATATATATTATATTTATATATATAAATAAAGGAGTCATTCTGCATGATGAGTTCTTTTACTTTTGGTACTTTGAGTACATGTTCCTGATAGTACTTCTGTATTTTGACTTAAAGGTACAGTGTGTAGGATTTGGTGACATCTAGTGTTGTGGTTGCCGTGGTAACACCGTTATCCATACCATAATATCACTACTTTAGGAGTTTCAGCTGTTTATGAAAACAGTTATTAATATTATATTACGCACGGGTCCTTTAAGGAACATCTTGACTTGAGGACTTTTACTTGTAACGGAGTATTTATATATATGTATATATACAGTATATATATATACATATATATATATATATGTATTTATATATAAATACATATATAAATATGTATATATACATATATGTATATGTATATATCTGAAGTATTTTCAGACGGTGGTATTTGTACTTGTACTGCAGTAAAGTATCAGAGTAGTACTTCCAGCGCTGCATGAAGGTAGTCCATGTTTGTGTACTAAAGACGGTAGAAACATGAGGACACTCTGAATCTGCAGTGCATTCTGGGACTTGTAGTAAAGCTAGTCAGTGTTAAGCCCCGCCCAGTGTGATGATGTCATCACCTCCTCCTCTCTCTCCATGCAGGTCAGTGGCCTCTCTACCACGCCTCCTCTCTCTCCAGTCAGACTCCATTACTTCTCTCAGCTCACTGAGCCGACATCACCGACCATGTTCTGTTTGCACCGCCGGGCCCTCGGCCTCCTGCTGATCCACCTGTCCGCCGCCGCCACCGCCGCTCACGTAGGTACGATCACTAAGACTAACACTTGAAGAGGACTGTGGAGTTAAAGAGGGGAAGAGGGGGGGGCTGTGTGTTGATTGGCGGCTGGCAGGTGACCTTTGACCCCGTCTGGTTTCACGTGTTGATCAACACATTTGTGATATTCTGATGATTGACAGCAACATGAAGCTCTCCTCACATCTCATTGGCCGAACCCGACACACGCCGGGCCGTGATTGGTCCGGCGTGGTTAACGTAACCATCTATCTACGGTAAGTTAACGACGGCTGAACACTTTGTCTTTCAGTGTTCGTGGACGGCGAGGAGGCGAACGCCGTTCTGACCCGATGGAGACGGGCCAACAGCTGGCTGGAGGAGCTCAAACAAGGCAACATGGAGAGGGAGTGCATGGAGGAGCGCTGCAGCTGGGAGGAGGCGCGGGAGATCTTCGAGGACAAAGATAAAACTGTATTCAACCTCCTGAAACTACGAGCGAGTCTTAAAGGAACACGCTGTTGGTTAGCCAGCTAGCGAAGCTTACCTTAGCCAGCTAGCGTGGCTCCTTCTAACAACTCTTCAGGAACATTTAGCATCCCAGATAATCCTTTGGGTTTTTAGTCCACTGAATTCAAGTCAAACATTTTGCACCTTAAACTCCAAAAAAAAGATTCCTGCGTGGTTGCTACGTGGTTGCTACATGGTTACTGCGTAGTTGCTACGTGGTTACTACGTGGTTGCTACGTGGTTACTGCGTGGTTGCTACGTGGTTACTACGTGGTTACTGCGTGGTTGCTACGTGGTTGCTACGTGGTTCCTACGTGGTTGTTACGTGGTTGCTACGTGGTTCCTACGTGGTTACTACGTGGTTGCTACGTGGTTCCTGCGTGGTTGCTACGTGGTTCCTACGTGGTTACTACGTGGTTACTGCGTGGTTGCTACGTGGTTTCTACGTGGTTACTGCGTGGTTGCTACGTGGTTCCTACGTGGTTACTGCGTGGTTGCTACGTGGTTCCTACGTGGTTACTGCGTGGTTACTACGTGGTTGCTACGTGGTTCCTGCGTGGTTGCTACGTGGTTCCTACGTGGTTACTGCGTGGTTGCTACGTGGTTCCTAAGTGGTTACTGCGTGGTTGCTACGTGGTTCCTACATGGTTACTGCGTGGTTGCTACGTGGTTCCTAAGTGGTTACTACGTGGTTACTGCGTGGTTGCTACGTGGTTCCTACGTGGTTACTGCGTGGTTGCTACGTGGTTCCTACGTGGTTGCTACGTGGTTCCTGCGTGGTTGTTACGTGGTTACTACGTGGTTGCTACGTGGTTCCTACGTGGTTACTGCGTGGTTGCTACGTGGTTCCTACGTGGTTACTACGTGGTTACTGCGTGGTTGCTACGTGGTTCCTACGTGGTTACTGCGTGGTTGCTACGTGGTTCCTACGTGGTTACTGCGTGGTTGCTACGTGGTTCCTACGTGGTTCCTACGTGGTTGCTGCATCCGAGATAATTCTTTGGGTGTTCTGTCGACTGAATTGAAGTCAAACATTTTGCACCTTAAACTAAAAGAAGCAACGTGACCAACTTGAGATGTGATTTTAAATTGTTTTGATTTCATTCTGTTTGTTTTTTGCAGAATGAATTCTGGATGAAATACTTCGGTAAGGCGTCGGTTCTGTTCTGTTCTGTTGGAGATCTTTTAGAAACACTGAACTATAACACAGTAACAAAGTGCTACAAGGTCACCTGGGTATTTGGAGGTGATCTAACCAAACCCCAATCTAACCTGTGTTGGTCCTGCAGATGGCGACGCTTGCCTGTCGAGGCCCTGCGCTCATCAAGGAGTCTGCAAAGACGCCATCGGTACCTACAACTGCTACTGCCAGGCCGGGTACCAGGGCTTCAACTGTGAGATCGGTACGGAACACACCGTCCATTTCTTTAAACCAGATCCTCAACCGACGGTCAGTGGGTCCGTCGTAAAGGCCCAGACACACCGACCGGACATCCAAGAACTAGCGGCGATGAAAGCCTACCGTTAGCCTTTGTCTTGGCCAAAAAGTTGCACTCGAAACACCGCAAAGACCACAGCCGACGGTGCGGGACGAACCGAGAAAACTAGACTGACAGATGCTCACCGATGGTTTCCGACGGCTGACCGTCGGACGGTTGTGGGTGTCGGGGCCTGAACAGCCCTCCCCGGTTCAAGACAGTATGTCCTTTGTCTTCGCAGTGATTCCTGAGCTCTGTGAGAATAAGAACGGCGGCTGCGAACACTTCTGCAGCGTGCTCGGAGGAAACATCCAGTGCTCCTGCGCTGGCGGATACTTCCTGGGATCGGATGACAAATCCTGCGAATCCAACGGTGAGAGAGAGAGACTCTACGTGGTCCTGTTGTATCCGTACAGTTTTATCTTTGGGCCCAGTACCGGTCTTAAGGTTCTGGTGACCCTCTGAGCCTTCCTCCGAGTCTAATCAGCGTTGCTCTACTTCTTCATGTGAACTCTTGCAGAACCCTTCAAATGTGGCGCCGTGATCACCGAAAACGTCCGGACTGTTTTCAGGTATGAGCGTGTGAACGTGACGGAAGGGAACGCCACCGCGTCGAACCCGACGGACCTCAACACCAACGCCACCGCGGAGGACCTCACGGACCTCTACATCAACGGCACCGCGGACACATCCTCGCTCTCTAAGAACATCGACGAAAGTGTGTTACACAGAGTTTTGGAGGAACTGCTTACCTCTGAGATAGCGGGTATGACCCGCATCGTCAACGGAGAGGACTGTCCACCAGGAGAGTGTCCATGGCAGGTAAGGACGCCTTCTGGATGGTGATGTCCCGATATAAGAAAGTATGGAACTATGTCGGCAACAAAACTACTACGTAGTTCCTACGTGGTTCCTACCTGGTTGCTACGTGGTTACTACGTGGTTGCTACGTGGTTGCTACGTTGTCGCTACATGGTTATTGCGTGGCTGCTACGTGGTTGCTGCGTGGTTGCTACGTGGTTCCTACGTGGATGCCACGTGGTTGCTACGTGGTTCCTACGTGGTTGCTACGTGGTTGCCACGTGGTTCCTACGTGGTTGCTACGTGGTTCCTACGTGGTTGCTACGTGGTTGCCACGTGGTTCCTACGTGGTTGCTGCGTCAGATGTTTGTGTGATATTAACGGTTTGGCGTCCCGTCTCGTCTTCGCAGGCGCTCCTCCTGAACGAGGAGGACCGAGGGTTCTGCGGAGGAACCATCCTCACTGAGTACATCATCCTGACCGCCGCCCACTGCATGAACCAATCACGCTACATCTACGTGAAGCTCGGTAGGTCAAACCAACCAATCACCGCCGGCCGAACGGCTCAGGTGTGTTTTAACTGAAGTGCTTCCTGTTCGTTCAGGTGAGTTCGACGTGTTGGTGGAACACGGTAACGAAGCTACTCACCAGGTCCAAACCATCATCACGCACAACAAGTACCGACCGGACACCTACCACAACGACATCGCCCTCATCAAACTGGCCACGCCCATCAAGTTCAGCAGGTACATCCTGCCAGCGTGCATCCCCGAGCAAGACTTCGCTGAGAAGGTGAACCGCGTTACGACCCATGTTAATATGAAGCTACAGCCAGTTAGCTTAGCTTAGCATAAAGACTGGAAACTGATGGAAACTGCTAGCCTGGCTCTGCTCAAAGGTAACAACCTCCACCTCCCAGCTCCTCTAGCAGCTCTCCGATCAACACCTTCGGGTGTCCGGGTCGAGAAGTAGTCCGTCACATAATCCCTGACTCGTAACGCGGCAAGCTGACGTCTTCACACCTGGATGTTTGCTCAGATTGGTGGTTGGTGGAGGTTGTGACCTGTGGACGGAGCCAGGCTAGCAGTTTCCATCTGTTTCCAGTCTTTATGCTAAGCTACGCTAACCAGCTATTCACATTTACTGTACATGCACTTCCCAGAAGAGAAGCCCGCGGAGCAGTTAACCGTCTCCCGTCCTCCTGCAGGTGTTGATGCGGCAGCAGGACGGCATGGTGAGCGGTTTCGGCCGCCTCGGCGAGGGCCGGCAGCCGTCCACCATCCTGCAGCGCCTCACCATGCCCTACGTGAACCGGCAGACCTGCGTCGAGTCCACCCAGATGCGCATCTCTGCACGCATGTTCTGCGCCGGCTACGACACCATCGCCAAGGACTCCTGCCAAGGCGACAGCGGCGGGCCGCACGTCACGCGCTACCACAACACCTACTTCATCACGGGCATTGTGAGCTGGGGCGAAGGCTGCGCACGCAAAGGCAAATACGGCATCTACACGCAGGTGTCCAAGTACATCCGCTGGATCCACGACGGCATCGAGCAGCTCACGGCCAGAGAGACGAGCGGCGGCGGCAGGGCGAAGAGGCACCGCGGCGCCATCAAGAGGATGGTTCTGTAGGACGCCGCTCGCCAGATTTAACTCTTCTTCTATCAGAGAGCTGCGTCTGTTCAGTAGTATTAGAACACGCAGCAGCTGGAGCGGGAAATTAAAAAACAAAACATTCTAATTGTTTTCATGTGTTTTTTTATCCGTCGTGTCAGAAATGAGCTTTAAGATGAATATCAATCTGAATAAATCAATAAATCAATAAATACAACACGTCTGAGAAACTTCTTTGCTTTTGTACATTTTTTAAAGTGTTCGTGTGAAACTCAAATATTCTTCATTTTACATTTACTTTGTTTTGCTTTTTATTAATTACAGCTATTAATACATTTTATTATAATTATTAAAGTACTTTTCTTTTTTCCTGTAAATCTATATTTTATATTTTAAATGTGTTTCTTATTTGTATTTTTGAGGCTGAACGTTCATTCTGGTAAATTAGAGCCGAACCAATAAATGAATCAGCAGATCTTTTGATATTAGACGAGTGGTTTCAGTCGTTGGTTCTCAGCTTCCTGTTTCTGTTTTCTCTCATCAGAAGCTGGATGTGTTTGATGTTCTTTGTGATGTTTGTTCTGGTTCTAAATGATTAATCTGTTGTTGACCTGAGGTAAACAGCTGCTGAAGGTCTGAGCTGCTGCTTGTTCAGAGAGTTCTGAGGACCGGAGTCCAACGGCACAAACACCCCTTTTACCTGCAGCTCAAACACAACCCTTTAACTCTTTACGTGACCCGAGAGGCTCGAACCGACTCCTCTGAAGACATTCAAGAGTTTAAAACATCACATGGGTTTTTATAAATATGAATAACTGCATCACAAGTTGGTCTGTAAACTAACCGACGTCTCTCTGTTATATAACTATAATCCACTATATTTATAATGGAGTCTGGTTGAAGCTGTTCCAGTGAATGGAATATCTCTATAGGTTTATAATGAGTGAACCAGACTCCTAACAATAAATACAACATTTAAGGTGAGCGCGTCCCGGCTGTGACTCATCGCTGTGTACATGTTTACGGACGTGTGTGTGTGTGTGTGTGTGTGTGTGTGTGTAGTGTGTAGTCAGTGTGGTCAGTGTCATGGCGGTCAGCATCATGTCGGCGTGGCGAGCGTCTCTTCGGTGTCTCTACCTCCTCGCTTGCTTCCTTCAGGTTCTCATCCAAGGACAAGGTAAGACCTCTGACCTCTGACGGCTTTATACAGTTAGTTATATATATATAGTTATATATATGTAGTTTATGATTATTTAAACTGATCCACCAGACAGGAAACAGTTCAAATACGTTAAACTGGAAACGTCTGTTGGTTCTGCTGGTTCTGCTGGTTTTGTTGGTTCTGCTGGTTCTAATGACTGTTTTTTAGTTAGCTAAATAATGATTTAGTATGTTTTAAGTTTGTCATATTTAAGATATTAATTATTAACTACGAGGAAGTACAAAACAAGTGTTACTTATTAAACTAACATTGTGACTCAGTTTGGATGAATTATGATTTATATTATACATATAACTAAATAAATCATACTGGAATGTTATTGAAGTCAATTTTAAATAAATACATAAATAAATAAATATGCCTATTAAAAAAATCCTGAAATAAATAAATGAAGCAATAAATATATAAGTAAATGTAAATATAAATATATAAATTAGTAAATGAATAGAAATAAATACATGTTTTTATTTTTACATTTATTGTTATATTTCATTTATTTCAGGGGACTTTTATTTCCTATTTCTGATCATAATAATTAACAATGCACCATTCATTTGAATATAACAGATGGAAATTAAAAAGATTTATTAAATAAATGTGGAATTATGAAATAAAAGTCCCCTGAAATAAATAAAGATCTTTTTAAAAATAAAATCCTATTTATTTATTTAACAATATTTTCTCATTTAAATATTTATATTTACATTTATTTATTTATTTATTGCCTCATGTATTTATTTCAGGATTTATTTAAAAGGCATATTTATTTATTTAGTGAATTATATTGACTAATTTTTATATTTATATTAATATTTATTTATATATTTATTGCCTCAGTTTTTTTCTTTCAGGATTTATTTAAAAGGCATATTTATTATTATTATTATACTATATTAACATGTATTTATATATTGAACTCCATTGTCTAATCTGTGCCGTGCTACCAGTGTTCGAGGCTCCCTGGCAGCGGGCGGTGTTCGAGGCTCCCCGGCAGCGGGCGGTGTTCGAGGCTCCCCGGCAGCGGGCGGTGTTCGAGGCTCCCCGGCAGCGGGCGGTGTTCGAGGCTCCCCGGCAGCGGGCGGTGTTCGAGGCTCCCCGGCAGCGGGCGGTGTTCGAGGCTCCCCGGCAGCGGGCGGTGTTCGAGGCTCCCCGGCAGCAGGCGGTGTTCCTGCGGTCCAGACGGGCCAACCGGTTCCTGGTGGAGGAGATCCTTCAGGGGAACCTGGAGCGGGAGTGTTACGAGGAGCGCTGCAGCTACGAGGAGGCCCGGGAGTACTTCGAGGACACCGACAGGACGGTCAGACCCCCCCCCCCCCCCCACACCCCACACCACAATCAATCATCAATAACACTACTACACCCATATTCAATCATCAATAATCAATAACACCGATTCACGTTATTAAAACGCTGTTTAACTGGTTTTAACTGGTTTGAACTGGTCTGGTTCTCTTCAGATCACCTTCTGGACCGTTTACCACGGTGAGTTTACACTCTAAACGAATAAACAGATTTATTATACTCTATTTCATTTGTATAATTTTGTTATCTCTTATTATTATTGATTTTATTAGTCACTTATTTACTGTATTTCATTTTGAGATATTTTTGAAGCCAATTTTTCTTTATTTTCTATTTGATATTATTTCTGAGTGTTTATTGTCTGGCTGAGTCGCTGTTGATGTGATTGATGTTGTTGATGTGATTGATGTTGTTGATGTTGTTGATGTGATTGATGTTGTTGATGTGATTGATGTGGTTGATGTGATTGATGTGGTTGATGTGGATGTTGTTGATGTGATTGATGTGGTTGATGTGGTTGATGTGATTGATGTTGTTGATGTGGTTGATGTGGTTGATGTGGTTGATGTGGTTGATGTGATTGATGTTGATGTGATTGATGTTGTTGATGTGGTTGATGTGGTTGATGTTGTTGATGTGGTTGATGTTGTTGATGTTGTTGATGTGATTGATGTTGTTGATGTGATTGATGTTGTTGATGTTGTTGATGTGGTTGATGTTGTTGATGTGATTGATGTTGTTGATGTGATTGATGTGATTGTTGTTGTTGATGTGATTGATGTGATTGATGTTGTTGATGTGATTGATGTGATTGTTGTTGTTGATGTGATTGATGTTGTTGATGCTGTTGATGTGATTGATGTTGTTGATGTGGTTGATGTTGTTGATGTGATTGATGTTGTTGATGTGACTGATGTTGTTGATGTTGATGTTGTTGATGTTGATGTTGTTGATGTGATTGATGTGGTTGATGTGATTGATGTGGTTGATGTGATTGATGTTGTTGATGTGGTTGATGTGATTGATGTTGTTGATGTGATTGATGTTGTTGATGTTGATGTGATTGATGTTGTTGATGTGGTTGATGTGGTTGATGTTGTTGATGTGATTGATGTTGATGTTGTTGATGTGATTGATGTTGTTGATGTGATTGATGTTGTTGATGTGATTGATGTGATTGATGTTGTTGATGTGATTGATGTTGTTGATGTGATTGATGTGGTTGATGTTGTTGATGTGGTTGATGTGATTGATGTGGTTGATGTGATTGATGTTGTTGATGTGATTGATGTTGATATGGTTGATGATGTGATTGATGTTGTTGATGTGATTGATGTTGTTGATGTGATTGATGATGTGATTGATGTTGTTGATGTTGATGTGATTGATGTTGTTGATGTGATTGATGTGATTGATGTTGTTGATGTGATTGATGTTGATGTGGTTGATGTGATTAATGTGATTGATGTTGTTGATGTGATTGATGTTGATGTGGTTGATGTGATTGATGTTGTTGATGTGATTGATGTTGATGTGGTTGATGTGGTTGATGTGATTGATGTGATTGATGTTGTTGATGTTGATGTGATTGATGTGATTGATGTTGATGTGATTGATGTGATTGATGTTGTTGATGTTGATGTGGTTGATGTTGATGTGATTGATGTGGTTGATGTGGTTGATGTTGATGTGATTGATGTGGTTGATGTGGTTGATGTTGATGTGATTGATGTGGTTGATGTGGTTGATGTGATTGATGTTGTTGATGTGATTGATGTTGTTGATGTGATTGATGTGATTGATGTTGATGATGTGGTTGATGTTGATGTGATTGATGTGGTTGATGTGGTTGATGTTGATGTGGTTGATGTGGTTGATGTGGTTGATGTTAATGTGATTGATGTGGTTGATGTTGTTGATGTGATTGATGTTGTTGATGTGATTGATGTTGTTGATGTTGATATGATTGATGTTGTTGTTGTTGATGTGATTGATGTTGTTGATGTGATTGATGTTGATGTTGTTGATGTGATTGATGTTGATGTTGTTGATGTGATTGATGTTGTTGATGTGATTGATGTTATTGATCTGTGATCAGACGGCGATCAGTGCGCCGCCTCCCCCTGCCTCCACGGAGGGCAGTGTACGGATAAAGTGGGCGGGTTCCACTGCTCCTGCCCCGCCCCTTTCTACGGCGCGGCCTGTGAGCTGGGAGCTCCGTCGCCGCCGCCCTCGCCATCCATCACAGCAGGTGTTGACCACGCCCACAGCGCCGTGACCTTCTTCTTCTCCTTCCTGGTTATTAACCACGCTGACCGTTTGTTCCAGAGTGTCCGACCGACGGTCCGACGGCGTGTTACCAGCTGTGCACGGCGTCCTACCGCTCCTTCAGCTGCTCCTGCATGGAGGGATTCAAACTCCACGCCGACGGGCGGAGCTGCGTCCCCGAAGGTCAGACGCCATCAAACACTAACGTACCACCACGTTTACCGAACGGCTAGTGACATAACCACGTCTCTGTGTCCTCAGTGGCGTTCCCATGCGGACGACTTCCTGACAAGTTCAACACGACGGCGGTGTCGACGTGTCGTGGTGGAAACTGTCCATGGCAGGTAGGGCGATCGCGGCGAGGCGTGGGCTCGTTAGCGGTCCGGGTGTATTCAGCGTGTTTGTTTTCGTCCTCCAGGTGGCCCTGCTGACCAGCGGGGGGGTGGAGCTGTGTAGCGGCGTGTTGCTGGGGCGCCGCTCCGTCCTCACCGCCGCCCGCTGCCTCCTGACGGACTCCGGCTCTGGCCTCCGACCCTCGGACATCGCCGTGGTCGCCGGTACTGAACTTTATTACAACCTTTTATTGTGAAGTTTAAGACCTTCACAATAAAAGCCCAGCGGATGATGATGTTATTTCTTGTCTCGCAGGTATCGGCGGCGAGGAGAGGATCTTCGTCCCCGTCCGGGCGCTCCACGTCCACAATGGATTCCGTCCAGGTCACCACGACAACGACCTCGCCCTCCTGGAGCTGGTCCGCCCCGTGACCTTTGGCCCCGCCCTCGTCCACCTCTGCCTGCCCGACAAGGACTTCTGCGAAAACATCCTGATGCATTCTGGGAGGATGGGCGTCGTCGCCACGAGGGCGGACGGCGTCGCCACGAGGACGGGCGGCGTCACCACGAGGGCGGGCTTCGTCGCCATGAGGCGAGGCGGCGGGCGGACCCACAACCTGGTCTACATGCCGCTGGACGAGTGTCGCCGCCACGTCAACGTCTCGCACCCGCTCAGCAACAAGATGTTCTGCATGAGGAGGCCCAATGGAGCCAGCCGAGTCCAGAGGAGCCCAAACGGACCTTTAGGGAGTCAAAATGGCACCCAGGGGAGCCCAAATGGACCTTCAGAGAGTCAAAATGGCACCCAGGGGAGCCCAAATGGACCTTTAGGGAGTCAAAATGGCCCCCAGGGGAGCCCAAATGGACCTTTAGGGAGTCAAGATGGCACCCAGGGGAGCCCAAATGGACCTTTAGGGAGTCCAAATGGCACCCAGGGGAGCCCAAATAAATACACAGTTAACCATAACCAGGATCCAACCCAAAATGGGACGCCAAATGAAGCTAATGGCACCCAGGGGAGCCCAAATGGACACACAGTGAACCAGAACCCGAACGGGATGCCATATGGAGCAGAAAGCAACACCAGGTCAAACATTCGGAATCGCAAGCCGTTAGAATCTGGCCGCCGTCCGGTGTCGGAGGTCGACGCCCGGCGATGTGGCGATCTGATGCTGGGGACGCCGGTGGCCACGGTGGAACGAGGGACGGCATTTGTGACCGGGCTGCTGATGTCATGTGACGACAGCGGCAGTCTGGTGTTTACCAAACTGTCCCGCTACCTGAGCTGGATCAGACCGAGGCTAGAGGCGGCCGAGGACCACATGACCCCACAAGTCAGCCAGTACCCGGAGAACCGCTAAATGACCCGCCAACCGCCGCCGCCGCCGCCATCTTTAAAACTCTTGACCAAACCAAAGTGTTCTTCTGTGTAAACGTTATTGATCAGCTGTTCTATCCATGTTGTTGTTTGTATCTGAAGTGTGCAGATTGAAATGAAAATAAAGACTCCAGTACCCACAATGCACCAGCAGCAGAGCCTCCAGGAACAGGTGATATCATCAGGTCGGTGTTAATAAAGAGAAGCAGTTCAACACGGCGTACAAACCAGCATCTGTTTTATTCAACACCTTGTTTACAGAACAGTAGAAACGAGAAGGAGGAGTCTCCGGCAGCCAGAGGGGATTGTGGGTAACGTAGTCTAGGAGACGGTGGAGAGCGGAGGGAACGGGTTCTGTTTACTGACGACCAGCTTCTGGTGCTGATAGGAGATGTAACCTTTGATGTGACCCTGAGAGGAGCACAAACAACAGCTGTTGGTCTACTTCCTGTTGTGTGTGTGTGTGTGTGTGTGCGTGTGTGTGTGTGTGCGTGCGCGAGCTCACGTTGTAGATGAGGTTGGTCAGGATACACTGCACCTCGTCCAGGTCTACGTCCTCCACCTGCATCATCTTCAGCGTCACCAGGAAGGCGTCCAGAGGCAGCTGGTGAGTCCTCAGCAGCAGGTACCTGCAGACAGACGAGAGGTCAACAACTACACTACCCACAATGCACCGGGAGCCAGCAGGAGCTCCTGGACTCACACTTTCTTGAAGAGGTTCCTGTAGGTGATGATCTTCAGCTTCTCCAGGATGAGGAAGATCCCACAGCGGATGAAGAAGGTCTCGTGTTTGGACAAGGTCTCGTTGAGCAGCAGCAGGTTCCCCTCACTGAAACACAGGTCAGCTGTGAGGTCAGCTGACAGCACAGTGATGATGTCACTTCCTGTCGTGTCCCGCTTACCTCACGGCTTTGGTGACGTCAGAGAACTGCATCAGGTCGTATTTCCTCAGGAGCTGATGAGTCGGCATGTGACCCTGAAACAACAAGCTGGGGTCAGACCGGGTCAGGACCTGGGTCAGTAACCTGGGTCTGAGTCTGGTTCAGGTGTGAGTCTGGTTCAGGTCTGAGTCTGGTTCAGGACCTGGTTCAGGTCTGAGTCTGGTTCAGGACCTGGTTCAGGTGTGAGTCTGGTTCAGGACCTGGTTCAGGTCTTGGTGGTCTCTCACCAGCAGCATCTTGACGGGCAGCAGGTAGATGAGGATCATCCTCTTGTTCTTCTGACTGGATCGATGACAGTGATCGAAGGCAAACGACAGGAACTCCTCCGCTGAGAGACACCGTCATCAATAACCAATAATCAATAACCAATCATCAATAATCAATCAATAATCAATCATCAATCACCAATCAATCACCAATCAATAATCAATCATCAATCACCAATCAATCACCAATCAATCAATCAATCATCAATCACCAATAACAAATCACCAATCAATCACCAATCAATCAATCATCAATCACCAATAACAAATCACCAATCAATCACCAATCAATCAATCACCAATAACAAATCACCAATCAATCACCAATCATCAATAATCAACTACAATGACCTCAGCTTTCTGTTAGGTCACTCTACGGGGCTTTTATTTTGAAAGAAACAGGTCCATCTCTAGTTTCCTGTTAACATCCAGAGTTGGGCTTTTATCTTGAAAAACAAACCTCATCCTGAACTTCCTGTTAAAATACAGTTACTAGAACACCACGTAGTACTACAGTAGTACTACTGTACTACTGTAGTACTACTGTACTACTGTAGTGCTACTGTACTACTGTAGTACTACTTTAGTGCTACGGTACTACTACTACAGTAGTAGCAGTACCTGGGTTGTACTACAATAGTAATACTACAGTAGTAGTAGTACAGTAGTACAGTAGTACAGTAGCAGTAGTACCTGGGTTGTACTACAGTAGTACAGTAGTACTACAGTAGTACAGTAGTAGTAGTACCTGGGTTGTACTACAGTAGTAGTAGTACAGTAGTACAGTAGTAGTACAGTACTACAGTAGTAGTAGTACCTGGGTTGTACTACAGTAGTAGTAGTACAGTACTACAGTAGTAGTAGTACCTGGGTTGTAGTCGGAGTCGAACATGGCCTTGCGGCCCACGTAGTACTTGTAGGTGACCTGCTGAGCCGGACTGTAGTCGTCCTTCAGGTTGGAGCTGTCGATCGCTCTGATCAGAGGTTTACACAGGTGAAGCTTATTGATCTGATTGATCAGGAGAGAAGACATTAGAGTGTGTAGAGTGTGTAGAGTGTGTATAATAACATGAGTACTAAGAGGAGAGACCTTGAAGTAGATCTTGAAGAGCTGATTACTCAGAAACATCATCCCCCACTTCTTAGAGTCCTCGATGCCCGCTCGACTGATCAATACACACACTACATTAATACACACACATGGTATAGAGATACAGTGTATAGTGTGTGTATAGTGTGTACTGACTTGTCGCTGGCACACACTCTGAAGCAGCTCATCAGCTGTTCTGCTGCCTTCTCCAGCATCTCTCCTGGTTGACCTTTGCCCTTCTTCTGGAGCTGCTGCTCCACGCTGTTGGCGAATATCCGGAGATCCAGCGTGACGGCGAACATCACCGGCAGCGCCCTGACACACACACACACACACACACACACACACACACACACACACACACACACACACACACACACACACACACACACACACACACACACACACACACACACACACAGATGCTGCGTTCAGGGGCGGCGTGTTCACATCAGTGTTACATATATACAGTATATCACAGCTCATCCTGAAGGAAGACCCATGCTAGCAGTTTCCCTCCGCTTCCAGTCATTGTGCTAAGCTAGGCTAACACTCACCAGTTCTCCTCCTTGTGGGACTGGAAGGCCCTCAGGAAGGACGTGAGCGGGTCAAGGATGATCCGTTATTGATTATTGATTGAAGCTGCATCCTGTGTGTGTGTGTGTGTATTAAAGTGTGTATTTGTGTGTGTGTGTTTCCACCATGAAGGATATTGAACGACGAGCGTCTGGAACTTGTAGGCTTCAACGAAGTCGTGATTGGACACTGCGTAGGTGCACCTGTGACACACACACACACACACAGTCAGTCCCGTTGCTATGGTTACCTCACATCCATCGATGGGTACAGGTTCCAGCCTGCGTGGCGTCCTACCTGAGGTGGGCGGCGACCATCTCGTCGTACGGCGGCTCCAGGAGCTGCTGACACTTCTCCTCTGGACTGGCCAGCTGGGACACACACACACACACACACACACACACACACACACACAGACAGAGAGACAGGTGAGGTGAGGCGGTATCCTAGCAACGCTGGCTGTCTACCTGAGTGGGCGGAGCCTCACCTGGAGGCGGGGGTTGGCGACGTGCGGGTGTTTGAAGGAGAGCAGCTCGGCGCAGAAGGAGCCCTCGCGGTTCTCGATGGCCTCTAGGACCTGCAGCGGGGACAGACACCAACGAAGAAGACTCACTGGTAAACGCTGGAGGACACAACATGATGCTCACAGGTCAGAGGTCAGAGGTCAAAGGTTACCTGCTGCAGGTACTGGTTGATGGTGATGTGAGCCATGATGACCGCTGCAGCACCACAACCTGAAAACACACAGAACACAAGTATTACTGCAGCAGGAGTACTAATACACACTGCAGCACAGCAAATATCTGCCTAATCAATACAGCTGATCTGGTTTGATTGATTGATCTTGTAGATAAAGATATCTCGATAGTTCCTCATAAGTCAAACTGAAACATGTTTAATGTGTTTTAGTTAAAACCAGCAGTTTAAAACTCACATATTCACTTTAGATTCATTTAAAAGCAGAAAATATTCACATTCAAGAAGCTGGAAACTCAAAAAAATATGAAACAATCACCAAAATAATTAAAAAAATGTTGCCGATTAATTTTCAGTGAATCGATTAATCGTTACAGCTGAAACTATAAGCAGTGTTTTACCTTTAACAGTGTTTAATAAGGTGTTTTTGTTATTTGACTGTGAAACTGAACAGAGGTCCGGTTAGCTTCAGTTAGCTGCGATGCTAACTGTAGATAGATCCCCTCTTGAGGTTTAAGAACCGTTAAATGTTTGTTTTAACGCTTCAAACTGTAAACTAACATCCGTGTAAATATAATAACTCAATATTGATGATTAAATACCTTTAGAATGAAGTTTTAACGCAGATTAATAAAATAAAAGTTTCAGCTGGTGATGCTCACCACTCCAAACTACTTCCGGGTCCCTGAGGTCTGCTTCCGGTAGTGTTTCAGAATAAGAGGTGCCATATATCAAAATAAAAGCCCCAAAGAGATTTTGAGATACATGTGCTGACAAATAAACACAAAAACACAGTTTACACACCCAACATGACATCAGCTCCACAGTAAAAGACTTGTATATCATCATGTGTAACATCTTACTCACCATGTGGACGTCCGGCTGGATGAAGACACGAGTTCGATAGTTAGACGGTTATATTTATATATTTACATTAAAATGTTTTCTGACATGTTGGAAATAAAGAGGAAAGGTTCTTCTTGCCTTCAAAAATAAAATCAGACCAACAAAGTGTCCTTTAAACCTTTATTGACCCAGAACAGAAGGACAGTCTGTGTTCACGCAGCGGAGCAACAACACACAGATTCACACATTCAACTGGACAGGTTAAATAAAGTCCTATTATTGATTTGTTTATTATTCAGTTTGAAGTAGAGAACAAACAAGCAGCTGAAATAACCAACGAACCTGGACAGGAATATCTATTACATATGAATGTGTTGAGTTGAACCACAGCTGATGGACTGTACAGATAGATTTATATTTACATAAAGACAGAATAATGAATCAACAGCAGGAGGAGCCACAACACCAACAACATCACTATACAGTCTGTCTTCACCAGGTATCATCACCTGATCATCAGCGCTCAGTATTAACCACTGATATCTCATTATTTACAAACAATTAATAATCAAACTACGGCCACAACCTGACAAAATAATAAATACATACATAAATATGTCATTAAATGTACCAAAAATAATATTACAAATAAATGTAGTTATTAATTAATCAATAAAATGTGTCATATATTGATATTTTTGTTTTAAATTGCTTCTTTATTTATTTATCTTTTTATTAATTCCCTTATTTATTTACTCTTCTGTTTAATTT
>JAUPFX010000024.1:15988967-15991467 GCA_036937225.1 Sebastes paucispinis | reverse complement strand
TGAAGGAGCGCTGCTGGTCAGAGGGAGGGAGGAGGAGGACGAGGAGAGGGAGGAAGAGGAGGGGGAAGGACGAGGAGAAGAGCTGCTCCATCCGTCTGACAACACCTGGACTCCTTCAGACAGACACACTGACACAACACACTTTATATATATACATATATTATATCATATTTAAATGACAGTATATGAAAAGTGTATCAGATATATTGAAGTTAATAATATTATAATAATACCTGAGGAGTGTGAGCGGTGCTGCAGGTAGGCGGGGGGGTAAGGGGTGTGTCGGCCCGGGTAACCGTGGTGCTTGTAACCATGGTGATGATGTGATGTCACACCGTAAGGAAAAGCTCCGCCTCCTCCGGCTGAGCACAGAGACCAGCCTGACACACACACACACACACGCACGCACGCACGCACGCACACGCACGCACGCACACACACACACACACACATTAATATATTAATATATTAATTAATACATGAATATAACATTATATATTATATATATAGTTTATATTATTATATAATAAATACATTAAATAACATTTCTATATTTGACGTGGCTCAACAGAACGATGTTTCTGTGTGTTTCTATTTAAATGAATGAATAATGTGTGAGAGGAATCAAAGACTCACAGGGTTGAATCCCGACTCGACTCTCCGAGGACTCCGGTAAGCCCCGCCCCCCCGGGTTCCTGAGGGGGACAAATCAAACGCCATCATGTCTCTGTCACATGACACCATCAGTCTGATCGACTCAGATTTTTCTGCTACTTTACCAATATTTTCGGGACAATTTACTAATATTTTGGGGATATTTTACTATTATTTTTCAGTTATTTTACTAATATCTAAATGTTATATATATATATATATATATATATAGTATTATATGCAGTAACGTTTATAGTTTCTGCAGTTTTAACGGAGTTTGGTGAACAGATATTAATCTCAGTAACATTCACTATGTGGATTCTTCCGCCGCTGAAAATAGTCCCGCCGGCTCTCACCTCTCTTTGGCGTCCAGGAAGGCTTTAGCAAACGGGTTGTACTTGATCTTCAGAGCCGTGATCTGCACACAGAAACACGCCAAGAACACGCCAAGAACACGCCAAGAACATGCCAAGAACATGCTTCATTGATTAGGATATAAGCCTCAATTCACTGACAGAACACAACCTGATTATTACTTTGATGATTTATACCTTTAAGGCCTCGTTAGTGCTGGTTTTAACTATAATATAATGACATATATATACTGTATATGTTGCTTTGAATGGCAGTTACTAATAAATAAATAAAAACATAAATACATAAATAAATAAATAAAAGCATAATAAAAGAGGACATATATTATCCAGTAACACATGACTACATTTAAATGATATCTGATTTAATTGACCAAATAATTCAAACAAAGTGCGGCAAGAAGAAGCAGTACTTTGTTTCTACATGTATATGTACATGTATACGTGTATACGTGTGTGTACTAGTACCTCTTCGTTCTGGTAGGCGGTGACGGCGATGAACTGCGTCTCTTTGAAGGAAACGTTGGAGACGAGACGATGACGAGAACCGACGCACACGATGTGAAGTTGAGGCTCGTACTTATGGAGCGAGTTCAACATGATCTGACACACAGAGACACATTATCATATTCATATTCATATTAATACTACTGTGTACTTTGTATCACTTTTTGTATTTTCTATTTTACTAATATTTTTCTTCTATTTCATTAATCTATTTCTGCTATTTTACCAATACTTTTTGGGATACTTAATTAATGTCTTCGGGATATTTTTCTTATATTTTTGCTCTTTACTAATATTTTTTAAAATATTTAAATAATATTTTTTATTTTTTAGATATTTCCTAATATGTTCTTTCGATATTTTACTTTACTTTACTTACCTGTTTCTGCTAGTTAACAAATAGTTTTCTAATATTTTTTGAGGAATATTTTACTAATATTTTTAGGTATATCTATTAATATTTTTGAGATACTATACTAATATTATTCTGGTATTTTACTAATATTCATCAGATATTTACCATTATTTTTCTGCTGTTTTACTAATATTTGTTTTTGATATTTTACTAATATCTTGAGATATTTTACTAATATTTTTTATAAATGTTATTTGTTCATCACTTTAATGTGTCAGCTGGTAAAGGTGGAGCTCTTTTTAATGACTTCATATCCTGCTGCTGGTTTAATAACTATAATAAAACCATCATGTGTTAGTTGATAGTAGAAGTACAAGTACCTGTAATAGTACTTTAGGTAGTAGTACTTGAGCTCAGCAGCTGAGTAAAGTGAGTAAAGTGAGTAAAGTGAGTAAAGTGAATAAAGTGAGTAAAGTGAATAAAGTGAGTAAAGTGAATAAAGTGAGTAAAGGGAATAAAGTGAATAAAGTGAGTAAAGTGAGTAAAGTGAATAAAGTGAGTAAAGTGAGTAAAGTGAGTAAAGGGAATAAAGTGAATAAAGTGAGTAAAG
>JAUPFX010000024.1:15963967-15983967 GCA_036937225.1 Sebastes paucispinis | reverse complement strand
GGTCACCTCTAACCATAGGCGATGTACTTGGTACCAGAACACCCTAGGAAGTGTACTTGGTACCAGAACACCCTAGGTGGTGTACTTGGTACCAGAACACCCTAGGAAGTGTACTTGGTACCAGAACACCCTAGGTGGTGTACTTGGAACCAGAACACCCTAGGTGGTGTACTTGGTACCGGAACACCCTCGGCGGTGTATTTGGTACCGGAACACCCTCGGCGGTGTTCTTGGAACCAGAACACCCGAGGCGGTGTACTTGGAACCAGAACACCCTAGGCGGTGTACTTGGAACCAGAACACCTTAGGTGGTGTACTTGGAACCAGAACACCCGAGGCAGTGTACTTGGAACCAGAACACCCGAGGCGGTGTACTTGGAACCAGAACACCCGAGGCGGTGTACTTGGAACCAGAACACCTGAGGCGGTGTACTTGGAACCAGAACACCCTAGGTGGTGTATTTGGAACCAGAACACCCGAGGCGGTGTACTTGGAACCAGAACACCCGAGGCGGTGTACTTGGAACCAGAACACCCGAGGCGGTGTACTTGGAACCAGAACACCCGAGGCGGTGTACTTGGAACCAGAACACCCGAGGCGGTGTACTTGGAACCAGAACACCTGAGGCGGTGTATTTGGAACCAGAACACCCGAGGCGGTGTACTTGGAACCAGAACACCCGAGGCGGTGTACTTGGAACCAGAACACCCTAGGCGGTGTACTTGGAACCAGAACACCCGAGGCGGTGTACTTGGAACCAGAACACCCGAGGCGGTGTACTTGGAACCAGAACACCCTAGGAGGTGTACTTGGAACCAGAGCACCCGAGGCGGTGTACTTGGAACCAGAACACCCGAGGCGGTGTACTTGGAACCAGAACATCCTAGGAGGTGTACTTGGAACCAGAACACCCGAGGCGGTGTACTTGGAACCAGAACATCCTAGGCGGTGTACTTGGAACCAGAACATCCTAGGCGGTGTACTTGGAACCAGAACACCCGAGGCGGTGTACTTGGAACCAGAACATCCTAGGCGGTGTACTTGGAACCAGAACATCCTAGGTGGTGTACTTGGAACCAGAACACCCGAGGCGGTGTACTTGGAACCAGAACATCCTAGGCGGTGTACTTGGAACCAGAACATCCTAGGTGGTGTACTTGGAACCAGAACACCCGAGGCGGTGTACTTGGAACCAGAACATCCTAGGCAGTGTACTGGTGCCAAGTACACCCGAGGCCAACGATCGATGATGGACTTTGTGGTCGTATCGGATGGTGGGGGAGGCTGCTGGACAGACCTGGCAACCCATCCGACCCGTCTCGTTCACCACGATACCGAGCCTCTTCATGTTGCTCTCAAAGTTCACCAGATTTCCGCATTTAACTTTAACTAACTTTGACTAGAATAAATAAGAATTCACCAAACAACATTTAGAGCCTCATGAAGGAACACAGGAAATAAAACTGAATCGTCAAATAATTAAATTAGATGTATGTATTGAATACGATGAAAGTTTGGTTGTTATGGTAACTAAAACATCTGGAACTCCGACTTTAGCTCTCTGAATATTAAATCCGGTAAATCAGGACTCGGTGTGTCTCTGTGGAGCTGACTCCACACCAGTCATCCTAGTAATCGGGGTTATTCATTAGTCTCCATAGCGGCCGTTAACGGCGCCGCTGGGTGTGTATGTGTGTGTGTGTGTGTGTGTGTGTGTGTGCGTGTGTGTGTGTGTGTTTTTGGCGAGCCGAGGCGTGTTGACCGGTCGCGCCCGGCGGTGGGAAAACACTCCATTCACACCTGCAGAACGCCACTTCAGCTGCTGTCACTGATGGAGAGCTGCCTGGTTGGAGGTGAACCAGAGAGTACACGTTTATCTATTAAAGCACTTCAATCAAGTACTTAGAGTACTTTACCGGAGTACTTTACCGGAGTACTTTACCGGAGTACTTCCATTTCCTGCTGCTGTTTAAAGTAATATAAGACATTTTCTGTTGTCTTATAGACGTTTTGTGAATAAAACGTTTCCCACAATGCAGCTGGACCCACAGGTGACCCCGAGGTCGTCTCCGGCGGTGGGCGACGGTTTGTCTTACCGTCCGTTCTTGGTGACGATCATCTCGTTGGTGATGTGCTGGAACTTGGTCCAGAGCTCGGCGTCCTCCAGCGCCACCCTCAGCTCTCTCTCCGTCGGGTCGCCCTTCTCCCGGCCCGCCTGCAGCTCGCTCTCCACCGCGCTCAGCAGCCGCGACATGCAGCGCTCGGCCGAGCCGGGGCTGCACGCCGTACCGCCCCTACCGACGCTGGAAGTCCGGTCTGCTGAGGACATGGAACCAGACTCCCCATCCTCCTGTAAACCCTCCACCTTCATCTGAAGACACAAAGACTCCGTTACCGGGCCTGAAGAACTAGAATATCCACAATCAATTAATCAATACATAAATATGTCATTAAATGTAGAAACAATAATATTAAAAATAAATAAATGATTCAATAAATTAATAAATACATGTCATTAAAAGTAGCAAAAATAATATTATAAATAAACAAAGCCATTAATTAATTGATAAAATGTGACATAAATTAATATTTCTGTTTTAATTTATATTTGTATTAATTCCCTTATTTATTTCCTCTTCTGTTTAATTTTCCCTTTTGTTTATTTATGTATTTATTTGTATTACTTTTTTTTTAAAGTTATTTTTTGGGGTGATTTTTAAGCATTTTATTGATAGGGAGAGAGAAGTGACATGCGGAAAGGACCACAGGCCGGAATCGAACCCGGGTCCACCGCTGCTAGGACTGAGCCTTGGCATTTACATGGGCGCTTGCTCTACCGACTGAGCTAACCAGTCGCCCTATTTGTATTACTTTTCAATGTATTTATTTATTTTTGCACTTATTTTGTATTTATTCATAAATGTATGCATTCATTTGAATATGTATTTGTATTAATTTTTAAATGTATTTATTTATTTTTGCATTTATTCTTTATTTATTTGAGCATTTGTTTTATATTCATTTTTTGTTTATTTTGTATTTATTTTTTAAATGCAAGTTTTTATTTATGTATTTATTTCTGCATGATTTCCCCTCTGCATTTCATCCCTTATTTATTTTCCAAACTGATTGATTTCTGTATTCTTTTCTTTATATATATAAATATAAATATATATATATAGATATATATATATTAATATTTCTCAATTGTTCAGGTTTTCTTTCTTTCTTTAATATAGATGAATAATAATTTATATTAAAACACGTGACTGAATGTTTAAACACTCTTTTATTACCTTCTACATAACCTGATGATGTAGTTAGTTTATATATTTAAAAACACATTATTATTAGTTATTATCAGCAGTAATTATTATTTTTTATAAACATGTTGGGATATTTATTCTGTTGTTTCCACAAACTAATTTAAAAACAAACTAAATGGATATTTTCATCATGTTTTAAAGCCGGTGTGACAATGTTAATTTAATGTCTGAAAACAATAATAATAATGATATTAATATTATTATTATTATTATATCTGCATCATGTGAACTTATTCATCTCATGGATTTTACTGCAGCTTCATATTTCACTCAGAAATACATACTTCATTTTTTTATTTCATTACTTTTTATTCCACTAAGTTTTAAAATGGTTGAAGCAATATTAATATTAAATTATAAAACTAAATATATAAACATATGTAATAATATAGAATATAATAACGAGGACCAACGGGGACTTAATGATGCGTGTTGCTTGAGGACGTTTTAGCCGCGTCTTTAAACATCTAAATCTAAAAATGATTCTATTTGTATATTCTTTATTCTTATATTCTTAAATGAAACCCGTTTTATTCTATTATTAAATATAGATATGTTTATGTGTGTGATGCATTAATAGATGTGATAGTGTTGAATTCATGTTTATTCTAATGAGATAATGACTTAATGATGATGTCCTGGACGAGACGCAGGATTTTATTTCAGACGAACGACAGGAAGAGAAATAAATAAATATATATTTATTAAAAACTACAATAAATATTTATCATATATACGTGAATATAAATTGAATTACATTTAATCATCAACTGCAGTTTGACCAGAACATTCCTATAAATAATAAATTAATAATGAAAACTGTTTTAATGAATAATAATGATAATAATAATGATAATAATAATAATAATAATAATGATAATAATAATAATGATAATAATAATAATAATAATAAACTTACCTGAGACACTGGAGACTTTGCTGAGGAGCTGAAATAATCCAAAAACTAAACTTGACAGAATAGAGAGTTAAGATTAAAACAACAGTTATTGTTAATAATAATAATGATAATAATAATAATAATAATGATAATAATAGTAATAAAGGGTAGTAGATGATGTGATGTGAAGCAGCTCAGCTTCAGACTGAATCAATGAGAGGAGACCAGTCTGACTGGATCTCTCTCTCTCTCTCTCTCTGTAACCCTCCGAACCTCGCTCTACCACCCGACTCCATCCCACCGACGCCTCACACATAGTTATATACATTTATATTAATATATATAAATCTATATAAATATTATCAGGAAGACAAACACTGATTTAAATTATTAGTTATAATTAAAACAAAGTAAAAAGAATCCAAAATCTTCAACTGATTTCATCATTTAATCTACGTCACACTAAAGACATTATATATATATATCTATACTGTATATAAATATAGTTTTTGGTAAATGGTCTGTAGAGTGGATGAATTCTAAAACACCACCTTCTTGTAGTAAAGCAGGACGATATGGAGAAAATCAAATATCAGCATATATCTGACCAAACAGCTATATATATATATATATATTAATATAGATATATTAATATATCTATATTAATATAGATATATCAACATTAATATTAATATATATATTAATATATATATATATTTTAACATTAATATATATATATATATATATATCAAAAGAGATCTGACACCATGACATCATTAAACTTCTTCTTCAAGATGGACAATCTGAGATAGACACAGCTTTTCACAAAAGTTAGGGACGCACCGATACCCGATACCAGTATCGGTTATCGGGTCCGATACTGTGCTCATGTACTCGTACTCGCATACGGCTGCGATACCACTTTACAGTGGTGCGCCCGACCCCGCTGGGCCGGGATCCAGCCTCAGCCGGCGCCGGCCCTCACTTTTACTGCTCCACGGGGTTTAGCTGTCACCCTCTGACTCACGCGTGCGTTAGACTCCTTGGTCCGTGTTTCCAGACGGGTCGGGTGGGCTGCCGACATCGCAGCAGACCTCTGGAGCCTTTTACGTGGGCCGAGCCCCGCCCTGACGGCACAACGCGGTCGACAATCGCACCGGGAGCAGCGAGCACTTTGTCCACGGTGCGGCGAGGTCCGGGCGGGGAGCGCCGTAAAGCTGCGGCCGCGAGCCACCTTCACCCCGAGCCTTTCTAAGCCGACCTAGAGCCGGTGGCGGCGCACCGCCTCGTATGCTGGACTCCCCAGCCTGCCGTGTGTCGCTCACACCCTCCAGCTGGCTGTTAACGAGGCTCTTTAGGCACAGAGAAGTACTCGTATCGGTACTCGGTATCGGTACTCGGTATCGGTACTCGTTACTCGGTACGGTACTCGGTTATATTATATTATGTTATTATTATATTATATTATATTATTATTATATTATTATTACATTATATTATAATTATATTATTATTATATTATATTATTATTATATTATCATTATATTATTTTATATTATTATTATATTATATTATATTATTATTACATTATATTATATTATTATTATATTATATTATTATTATATTATATTATTATTACATTATATTATATTATAATTATATTATTATTATATTATATTATATTATTATTATATTATATTATTACATTATATTATATTATTATTATATTATTATTATATTATATTATATTATTATTATATTATATTATATTGTTATTATATTATTATTATATTAATATTATATTATTATTATATTATATTGTTATTATATTATATCATATTATATATAATTATTATATTATATTATTATTATATTATATTATAATTAAATTGTATTATGTTATTATTATATTATTATATTATATTATTATTACATTATATTATATTATATTATTATTATATTATATTATATTGTTATTATATTATATTATATTATTATTATATTATATTATTATTAAATTATATTATATTATTATTATATTATATTATATTATTATTATATTATATTATATTGTTATTATATTATATTATATTATTATTATATTATATTATATCATATTATATTATATCATATATTATATTATATCCTATCATATTATATTATATTATATCATATTATATTATATTATTATTATATTATATTATATCATATTATATTATATTATATTATATTATTATTATATTATATTATATTATATTATTATATTATATTATATTATATTATATTATATTATATTATATCATATTATATTATATTATTATTATATTATATTATATCATATTATATTATATTATATTATATCATATTATATTATATTATTATTATATTATATTATATCATATTATATTATATTATATTATATTATATTATATTATATCATATTATATTATATTATATTATTATTATATTATATTATATCATATTATATCATATTATATTATATTATATTATTATTATATTATATTATATCATATCATATTATATTATATTATTATTATATTATATTATATCATATTATATTATATCATATCATATTATATTATATTATATCATATTATATTATATTATTATTATATTATATTATATCATATTATATTATATTATATTATATTATTATTATATTATATTATATTATATTATATTATTATTATATTATATTATATCATATTATATTATATTATATTATATTATATCATATTATATTATATTATTATTATATTATATTATATCATATTATATTATATTATATCATATTATATTATATTATTATTATATTATATTATATCATATTATATTATATTATATTATATTATATTATATTATATTATATCATATTATATTATATTATATTATTATTATATTATATTATATCATATTATATCATATTATATTATATTATATTATTATTATATTATATTATATCATATTATATCATATTATATTATATTATATTATTATTATATTATATTATATCATATTATATTATATTATATTATATTATATCATATTATATTATATTATATTATTATTATATTATATTATATCATATTATATCATATTATATTATATTATATTATTATTATATTATATTATATTATATTATATCATATTATATTATATTATATTATATCATATTATATTATATTATATTATATCATATTAGGGCTGTTTGGGTCCAGAACAGAGTGATGTTAGTTTGATAACAGCTGATCATGAAGTGAAACCAATCAATGGATGGGTCGTTAGTGAGGATCAATCGGAGGAGGAGGAGGTCTAAATGTCAGCGTGTAACGGAGAAGAGGTCAACATCTGGAAACACCTGCAGACATCTGATACCTGGACATCTGTCTGTCTGTGTGTGAGTGTTTTAATCAGCGGAGGGAGATTACCGGCTTTAGAGACTTAACGGGCATAAAGACGGACGACACGGGGACGCCGCCGCCGCCAGGTAAACAACACACACACACACACACACACACACACACACAGAGACACACACACAGACGCACGCACGCACATTGTACACTGTACTGGAGGTGTTTCATGTTTTTTACTTTTTCTTTATTTGTATTTTCACCAAAATAAACTCACTATTAAAAAGGTCACATTTATAAACTGAAATGTGGAAAACATTTTTTTTTTTTAACAAAATTTTACCCAAAACATACAAGAAGAGCAGATATTATTATGTATTAGTAAGTTCACTAGTAGAAGATGAACTTTATATCATCAGTTTTTTAAAAACTCCTGAGCTTAAATTCCCTTTGAAAATTTACTAGAAAGTTGCAAAACAAATTACCAGAAATTTACTAAAGATTTACAAGAAATTCACTGAAAATTTACCAAAAATGTACTGACAATTTACCAGAAATTTACCAGAAATTTAATGAAAATTTACCAGAAATACAATTTGTTTTTTACCAGCAATCTACTGAAAACGTCCTTTAAAAAGGTAGCAGAAATGTTATGACCCTTTATAACCTTCAGACAAACAGACAAACACATTATTCAATATTTCTGCTGTGATAATTCGGACCATAAAACCATAAAACCATAAAACCATAAAACCAGGAGGTGAACTGGAGGTTAACGGTTTGAGACGTTCAGGGTGCGTAGGGATTTATACAACTCTGTAGGTAGTATCATGACCAAAGTTTGAAAGTAATTATATAAATAATTATAATAATGTCGTATTACTCCCTGATTATAACGGAATATAAAACATATAAATATCATGATTGACAGGTGACAGAGGAGGAAACATGCTAACAGCTAACAACAACAACATGTAGAGAGAGTAGATGATGTTGTTGTTGTGTTGTTGTTGTTGTGTTGTTGTGTTGTTGTTGTGTTTAAAGACACCTGATTGGCTGGAGGTTGGAATGTTGAAGGCCTTGGAGCTCAGCTGCTGATTGGATAAACACCTCACGGCGTCCTGCGTCCTGATTGGTCGGGAGGAGCCGTCACTCAGAGGCACATTGAACATAACTTCATGACGGCGTCCCTGAAAGACGAAGAGAGGAGGACAGATCATTAATCAATTAATTAATTAATCAATCAGGACGTTTATCAATTAATGAATCTATCTAAATATCTTATCTTCATTAGTTAGCATTCAGTGCTGATTTTACTCTTAATTATGGATAATTAATTATCATAATTAACTAATAATACTCTCAAATAACACATAAACTTTTATAAAATATAAACTAAAATATGGGGATGAAATATAACATATATAGAATAATATATAGGAATAAAATATAAAATATAAACTAAAATATAGGGAAGAAATATAACATATATAGAATAATATATAGGAATAAAATATAAAATAAAATATAGGGAAGAAATATAACATATATAGAATAATATATAGGAATAAAATATAAAATAAAATATAGGGAAGAAATATAACATATATAGAATAATATATAGGAATAAAATATAAAATATAGGGATGAAATATAACATATATAAAATACTATATAGGAACAAAATATAAAATAAAATACAAAATATATAAAATACAAAAATAAAATATATAAAATAATATATAGGAATAAAATATAAAATATTTAAAACATAAAATAAAATACAACATATATAAAATAGAATATAACATATTTAAAATAATATATGGGAATAAAATATAAAATATTAAAATATGAAATTCAATATAACATATATAAAATAAAATATAGGGATTAAATATAAAATAATATAAACAATAAAATATAGTGATAAAATATAAAATGAAATATAGTTGTAAAATATGACAAATATAAAATATAAAGTAAAATATAGGGATAAAATATATAAAACAAATAACATATAGTGATCAAATATATATATATAAACTAATATATATAGTGATGAAATGTGAAGGTGTAAATAGATAAAGTGAGTGTTACCTGGCGAAGGGGATGTATGAAAGGCCGTACCTGTGATGAACAACAGCAGCAGTCAGACAGGTAGAGATATGTACAGTATGTTTATAGATATAGATATAGATATAGAGTATGTATATATAGAGTATGTATGTGTGTGTATACAGTCTGTCAGTGTTTAGTACCAGGTGAAGGCCAGAAACTGAAGGACACAGAACAGCAGAGCCAGACCGTTGTTCTTCCACTGGAGACACAGAGAGACACTCAAACACACTAACAACACAACAACTACAACTATATTATATATATTATATATATATATACGTATTATACAGTCATGTTTATTACCCAGAATGCAGCACACAGCGTCAACACCAGACACACCTGCACACACAGAGGGTTTTATTATCCTCACATTAAACTACACAACAGTAATGACAATACTTACATACTACTAGTTATAGTTATAGTACTAGTACTAGTACTACTAGTACTAGTACTACTGGTACTACCACTCACTATCATGATGACGGTGGCGAAGGCTCTCTCTACTGCACACATGGTCTTCAGCTGACGACAGGGACCCGTCAGGAACATGGTGCTGGAACCAAATACAGTTCATCACTGAGGGATGATGGGTAATGTAGTCAGTTAAACATGTGATCACTGAGGGTTGATGGGTAATGTACCTGGCCAGAGCTAAGATGGTTCCCACACTGTAGAGGACAGCGAACACAGCGAGACCAAAACCAGGGATCCACAGCAGACAGCTACCCTGGAGACAGACAGACAGACGGGCTGTTACCATGGAGACAGACAGACAGACAGACATGCTGTTACCATGGAGACAGACAGACAGACAGACAGACAGACAGACAGACATGCTGTTACCATGGAGACAGACAGACAGACAGACAGACAGACAGACGGGCTGTTACCATGGAGACAGACAGGCAGACAGACAAGCTGTTACCATGGAGACAGACAGACAGACAGACAGACATGCTGTTACCATGGAGACAGACAGACGTGCTGTTACCATGGAGACAGACAGACAGACGGGCTGTTACCATGGAGACAGACAGACAGACAGACGGGCTGTTACCATGGAGACAGACAGACAGGCTGTTACCATGGAGACAGACAGACAGACGGGTTGTTACCATGGAGACAGACAGACGGGCCGTTACCATGGAGACAGACAGACAGACGGGCCGTTACCATGGAGACAGACAGACAGACGGGCTGTTACCATGGAGACAGACAGACAGGCGGGCTGTTACCATGGAGACAGACAGAAAGACGGGCTGTTACCATGGAGACAGACAGACAGACAGACAGACAGACAGACAGACAGACGGCCTTTACCATGGAGACAGACAGACGGGCTGATACCATGGAGATACAGACACACACACACAGACAGGCGGTTACCATAGCAACACTCACCAGGATGGAGCAGAAGACGCCCAGAACGAAGCAGATCACGAAGCCCTTCATCCTGGTCCCCCAGGCCAGCGTCGACGCCTGATTGGCTCTCTGAGGACGAGTCATCAACATCATCACACGTTTATTAAGAACATTAGTCGGGTTTTACACTCCTTTAGCTCTTCATTCATCCTGTTTGTGATGGATTAAATCAACTCATCTATTAGTGGGCTAATCATTTCTTTGGTGTTTTATCACATGAACTACAATATGAAATACATTTTACATTTTATTAGACTGTTTATTTTAGAGCAGCAGAAAGTACTTTCTATGTGTTTTTAGCTCCGACCGTCTTCCTCACGCAGCCGTTTAACTGACTGGTTAAATACATATAATCATAATGTGACTGTTTGTTCAGAGAGATTCCTCCAGGCTAAAGGAAATATTGACTATATTATTATTACACTTATTAAACCAGCAGCAGTTAAAAGAGGCTCCACCTTCACCAGCTGACACATTAAAGACATGAACACATCAAATACCAGAACAATATCAGTAAAATATCCAAAATAATATATATTGATTATGATAAAAAATACAAGTTACATAACAGAAGAATATTAGTAATTATCAGACAAAAATGTATAAAATATACAAAGAACATTCGTGAAATATCCAGATAAATAATAAAGTAGCTCCACCTTCACCAGCTGACACATTAAAGACATGAACACATTAATACATCAATCATTAGAATACTGCAACACAACATAGATTACTCTGAACAGTGAGTACTTTTACTTCTGCTACTTTAACTACATTTAGATGCTGATACTTTAGTACTATATGACGTATATATATATGATATATATATATATATAGTAGTTTTAGTGTAACAGGGAAGAGGAAGAGAAAAGATAAATATCAGAGTACTTTGAGTACTTGTATTAGTACTGATAGAGTACTTGTATTAGTACTGGTAGAGTACTTGTATTAGTACTGGTAGAGTACTTGTATTAGTACTGATAGAGTACTTGTATTAGTACTAGTAGAGTACTTGTATTAGTACTAGTAGAGTACTTGTATTAGTACTGGTAGAGTACTTGTATTAGTACTAGTAGAGTACTTGTATTAGTACTAGTAGAGTACTTGTATTAGTACTGGTAGAGTACTTGTATTAGTACTAGTATTAGTACTGGTAGAGTACTTGTATTAGTACTAGTATTAGTACTGGTAGAGTACTTGTATTAGTACTAGTATTAGTACTGGTAGAGTACTTGTATTAGTACTGGTAGAGTACTTGTATTAGTACTAGTATTAGTACTGGTAGAGTACTTGTATTAGTACTGGTAGAGTACTTGTATTAGTACTAGTAGAGTACTTGTATTAGTACTAGTAGAGTACTTGTATTAGTACTGGTAGAGTACTTGTATTAGTACTAGTATTAGTACTGGTAGAGTACTTGTATTAGTACTAGTAGAGTACTTGTATTAGTACTAGTAGAGTACTTGTATTAGTACTGGTAGAGTACTTGTATTAGTACTAGTATTAGTACTGGTAGAGTACTTGTATTAGTACTAGTATTAGTACTGGTAGAGTACTTGTATTAGTACTAGTATTAGTACTGGTAGAGTACTTGTATTAGTACTAGTAGAGTACATAAACCAGCTGGTATTACTGTAGAGCTGGTTTAACGTCTGATGACGTAACGTGACGTCAGTAGTTACAGTTGTAACGGGTCTAACTGCCAGTAGAGAGAAGCTAACATGCTAACATGCCAACAACACTAGTTCCCGGTAGTTCCCGGTAGTTTACCTCCAGTATTCCGGTCCCGTTGGTGTTCCCGTCATCCTGACCGCTCAGAACCTTCTTCAGTTTATCCATCAGCTGCTCTCTACCGGTCTGACTCTTCTCTACCTGGCTGCAGGTGTCTCTCAGGTGTTTTCTCTTCAGGTGGAGTCACATCAACACAGCAACAGGTGCAGCACTTCCGCCTGCAGTACCTCCTCTCACCACACAGTGAACACAGTGAGGACAGGAGGGCGCTGTTTCTCACCGAGAGGAGCTCACTATCTCACTTAGTTAGAAACACTACACACATACTGTATACATAAATATGAGACATTAAATATTATACTTTACTTTATTTATTTATTATTGTATGATTCATTGTTTACAAGTTAGTGACATTTTGAACTTAGAATTTAAATAATTTCAATCAAACTTCAATTACAACATGAATGAATGAATGACTATTTCAAACATAAAAATAAATAAAAACAGATACAAAATAATAATAATCAAAACAAGAGTAATATTTCCCTACACGTCCTCACTTCTCCTCTAATAACTCATATATCATATACTATAATATAATATAATATGATATAGTATAATGTAATATAATATAATATACTATACTATACTATGATATACTATACTATGATATAATATAATATAATATAATATAATATAATAAACTATAATATAATACAATATAATATAATATAATATAATATATAAACTATCCCAGATTTATTTACATCACAAATTAAATATATGAACAGCATCCCAAGTTTATTTACAACCCACATATCCATCCAGAGTTAAAAGTAGATATAAACTAACCCTTAACACAACTCTTAACACAACTCTTAACACAACCCTTAACACAACTCTTAACACAACTCTTAACACAACTCTTAACAGAACTCTTCTTCATTTATAAACCTCTCAAAAATATTTTTTGTTGTATAGCTTTTTAAATTGATTTATATTTGTGCTCCGCTTCAACCCATCACCCAACCCATTCCACAAATCCACCCCACACACTGAAATAAGCACACATATATATACTAATATATATATACATATATATATAATACTCTTCTTTGTTGTATGAACACAATGCTTTTTAAAATTAAATTTCCTCTTAAATTATAACCCCCCCCCATCCGTCACAAAACATGTTTTGAATATATTTTTTTATATATTATGTTTTGCTTTGAACATAATTAGTGCGTTTTTAAATTTGACCAAATCCATGAATTTCAATGCGTGTGACTTTAAAAACAGTGTGTTGGTGTGTTCCCTATATCCCACATTATTTACTCTCTTTTGTAGTACTGTACGCGTCATGGTTAACATCAAAACAACAAAATCCAGCTAAAACAAGTCAAAACAAAGTTAAATACCACAAACATAAACACACAGAGAGAGAGGTGAGGTTACTGTGGTTGTTAGGCCAGAGAGCTACATCATTATATTATTATTATTATTATTATAAACATTAACTCTACTCATGATGACGTCACGCCGTTAGCTGGAGGCTAACGCTAGCTGGAGGCTAACGCTAGCTGGAGGCTAACGTTAGCTGGAGGCTAACGCTAGCTGGAGGCTAACATTAGCTGGAGGCTAACGCTAGCTGGAGGCTAACATTAGCTGGAGGCTAACTTTAGCTGGAGGCTAACATTAGCTGGAGGCTAACATTAGCTGGAGGCTAACGCTAGCTGGAGGCTAACGCTAGCTGGAGGCTAACATTAGCTGGAGGCTAACTTTAGCTGGAGGCTAACATTAGCTGGAGGCTAACGCTAGCTGGAGGCTAACATTAGCCAGTTCCAGAGACAGACAAGCTAGCTAGCTAAACTAGTATTTTCTTCAGTCATTGTTAAAAAGCTAGCCACCGATACTAGCTAGCCAGGTTGTCTAATGATGTCACAGTCCACTGATTTAGATTCCAGAGGACGTTGATGATGTCACAGTCCACTGCTGGAGGGACGTTTGATGACGTAACGCTGCTCTCTGGTTGTGTTAGGGGACTTTGACCTCTTTGTCCCGGCTGGAGTTCCAGCAGGCCGGCTGAGGGACGGACACCTGGACGTGACACGTAGGACACGACTGTTTCCTCCACAACCTCTCCTCTATACACTGAGACAGAGACAGCAGGACTCACACTGTAGTACCTTTACTGTAGTAGTACCTTTACTGTAGTACCTTTACTGTAGTAGTACCTTTACTGTAGTATTAGTACCTTTACTGTAGTAGTACCTTTACTGTAGTATTAGTACCTTTACTGTAGTAGTACCTTTACTGTAGTAGTACCTTTACTGTAGTAGTAGTACCTTTACTGTAGTAGTACCTTTACTGTAGTAGTACCTTTACTGTAGTATTAGTACCTTTACTGTAGTAGTACCTTTACTGTAGTATTAGTACCTTTACTGTAGTATTAGTACCTTTACTGTAGTAGTACCTTTACTGTAGTAGTAGTACCTTTACTGAAGTATTACCTTTACTGTAGTAGTACCTTTACTGTAGTAGTACCTTTACTGTAGTATTAGTACCTTTACTGTAGTAGTACCTTTACTGTAGTATTACCTTTACTGTAGTAGTACCTTTACTGTAGTATTAATACCTTTACTGTAGTATTACCTTTACTGTAGTACCTTTACTGTAGTATTAGTACCTTTACTGTAGTATTAGTACCTTTACTGTAGTAGTACCTTTACTGTAGTAGTAGTACCTTTACTGTAGTAGTACCTTTACTGTAGTATTACCTTTACTGTAGTAGTACCTTTACTGTAGTAGTACCTTTACTGTAGTAGTACCTTTACTGTAGTAGTAGTACCTTTACTGTAGTATTACCTTTACTGTAGTAGTACCTTTACTGTAGTAGTACCTTTACTGTAGTAGTAGTACCTTTACTGTAGTAGTACCTTTACTGTAGTATTAGTACCTTTACTGTAGTAGTACCTTTACTGTAGTATTAGTACCTTTACTGTAGTATTAGTACCTTTACTGTAGTAGTACCTTTACTGTAGTATTACCTTTACTGTAGTATTAATACCTTTACTGTAGTATTACCTTTACTGTAGTACCTTTACTGTAGTAGTACCTTTACTGTAGTAGTACCTTTACTGTAGTATTAGTACCTTTACTGTAGTACCTTTACTGTAGTAGTACCTTTACTGTAGTAGTACCTTTACTGTAGTATTAGTACCTTTACTGTAGTAGTACCTTTACTGTAGTATTACCTTTACTGTAGTAGTACCTTTACTGTAGTAGTAGTACCTTTACTGTAGTATTACCTTTACTGTAGTAGTACCTTTACTGTAGTAGTACCTTTACTGTAGTAGTATCACAGTATGTGTGTGTTCAGAGTGTGTGTGTGTGTGTTCAGTGTGTGTGTGTGTGTGTGTGTGTGTTCAGAGTGTGTGCGTGTGTTGTGTGTGTGTGTGTGTTCAGAGTGTGTGTGTTCAGAGTGTGTGTGTGTGTGTGTTCAGAGTGTGTGTGTGTGTGTGTGTGTGTGTGTTCAGTGTGTGTGTGTGTGTGTGTGTGTGTGTGTTCAGTGTGTGTGTGTGTGTTCAGTGTGTGTGTGTGTGTGTGTGTGTGTGTGTGTGTGTGTGTGTTTGTGTGTGTGTGTGTGTGTGTGTGTTCAGAGTGTGTGTGTTCAGAGTGTGTGTGTGTGTGTGTTCAGAGTGTGTGTGTGTGTGTGTGTGTGTGTGTTCAGAGTGTGTGTGTGTGTGTGTTACCTCCTTGTGGAAGGTGTGTGAACACTGCAGCTCTCTGGTGCCGCCGGCGCCGCCGCTCAGCTCGTTATGACAGATGAGACACACACTGTAGGCGTCGCTCTGCAGAGACAAGACACAAGACGTCCCAGAGACAGACAAGATAACTAACAGGTTCCTTATTAGTGTATGTCCTGTAAACGTGTCTCTCTACCCACCAGAGACATGACGTTGCGTCTCCTGAACTGTCCCCGCCTCTCAGGCGCCATGACCTCGGGGATCATGGATATGAGGGAGGGTCTTCGCTCGGCGGCGGCGGAGGGGACGGGGACGGGGACGGGGACTTCTTGTGGTGACGGCAGGAGGCGGCGGGAAGAGTTGCGGTGCTGCAGGACTCTCGCCGTCACCGGAGCCCGGGTGGATGAGTGGAGGCGAGACAGCTGCATGGCCGACAGAGTCGCCTGGACACAGAGAGGGACAGACGTTGTTTATCGGCCTAACGTGAGAGCCTGAAGACTCAACCAGCTGTGGTAAACTCCCAAACATAATATATTAACACTAAATCATAGTATAAAAACACCAACACACAGTACAACACCCAAACGTGGTATAAAAATACCCACACATACACAGTGAACGCACCGTGGAGAGTCAGTGAACGCACCGTGGAGAGACAGTGAACGCACCGTGGAGAGACAGTGAACGCACCGTGGAGAGACAGTGAACGCACCGTGTAGAGACAGTGAACGCACCGTGGAGAGACAGTGAACGCACCGTGGAGAGACAGTGAACGCACCGTGGAGAGACAGTGAACGCACCGTGGAGAGTCAGTGAACGCACCGTGGAGAGTCAGTGAACGCACCGTGGAGAGACAGTGAACGCACCGTGTAGAGACAGTGAACGCACCGTGTAGAGTCAGTGAACGCATCGTGTAGAGACAGTGAACGCACCATGTAGTCAGTGAACGCACCGTGTAGAGTCAGTGACCGCACCGTGTAGTCAGTGAACGCACCGTGTAGAGTCAGTGACCGCACCGTGTAGAGTCAGTGACCGCACCGTGTAGTCAGTGAACGCACCGTGTAGAGTCAGTGAACGCACCGTGTAGAGTCAGTGAACGCACCGTGTAGAGTCAGTGAACGCACCGTGTAGTCAGTGACCGCACCGTGTAGTCAGTGAACGCACCGTGTAGTCAGTGAACGCACCGTGTAGAGTCAGTGAACGCACCGTGTAGAGTCAGTGAACGCACCGTGTAGTCAGTGACCGCACCGTGTAGTCAGTGAACGCACCGTGTAGAGTCAGTGAACGCACCGTGTAGTCAGTGAACGCACCGTGTAGAGACAGTGAACGCACCGTGTAGTCAGTGAACGCACCGTGTAGAGTCAGTGAACGCACCGTGTAGAGTCAGTGAACGCACCGTGTAGAGTCAGTGAACGCACCGTGTAGAGACAGTGAACGCACCGTGTAGAGTCAGTGAACGCACCGTGTAGAGTCAGTGAACGCACCGTGTAGTCAGTGACCGCACCGTGTAGTCAGTGAACGCACCGTGTAGAGTCAGTGAACGCACCGTGTAGAGTCAGTGAACGCACCGTGTAGAGACAGTGAACGCACCGTGTAGAGTCAGTGAACGCACCGTGTAGAGTCAGTGAACGCACCGTGTAGAGACAGTGAACGCACCGTGTAGAGTCAGTGAACGCACCGTGTAGAGTCAGTGAACGCACCGTGTAGAGTCAGTGAACGCACCGTGTAGAGACAGTGACCGCACCGTGTAGTCAGTGAACGCACCGTGTAGAGTCAGTGACCGCACCGTGTAGTCAGTGAACGCACCGTGTAGAGTCAGTGAACGCACCGTGTAGAGTCAGTGAACGCACCGTGTAGTCAGTGACCGCACCGTGTAGTCAGTGAACGCACCGTGTAGAGTCAGTGAACGCACCGTGTAGAGTCAGTGAACGCACCGTGTAGAGACAGTGAACGCACCGTGTAGAGTCAGTGAACGCACCGTGTAGAGTCAGTGAACGCACCGTGTAGAGACAGTGAACGCACCGTGTAGAGTCAGTGAACGCACCGTGTAGAGACAGTGAACGCACCGTGTAGAGTCAGTGAACGCACCGTGTAGAGACAGTGAACGCACCGTGTAGAGACAGTGAACGCACCGTGTAGAGTCAGTGAACGCACCGTGTAGAGTCAGTGAACGCACCGTGTAGAGACAGTGAACGCACCGTGTAGAGTCAGTGAACGCACCGTGTAGAGACAGTGAACGCACCGTGTAGAGTCAGTGAACGCACCGTGTAGAGACAGTGAACGCACCGTGTAGAGTCAGTGAACGCACCGTGTAGAGTCAGTGAACGCACCGTGTAGAGTCAGTGAACGCACCGTGTAGAGACAGTGACCGCACCGTGTAGTCAGTGAACGCACCGTGTAGAGTCAGTGACCGCACCGTGTAGAGTCAGTGAACGCACCGTGTAGAGTCAGTGACCGCACCGTGTAGTCAGTGAACGCACCGTGTAGAGTCAGTGAACGCACCGTGTAGAGTCAGTGAACGCACCGTGTAGTCAGTGACCGCACCGTGTAGTCAGTGAACGCACCGTGTAGAGTCAGTGAACGCACCGTGTAGAGTCAGTGAACGCACCGTGTAGAGACAGTGAACGCACCGTGTAGAGTCAGTGAACGCACCGTGTAGAGTCAGTGAACGCACCGTGTAGTCAGTGACCGCACCGTGTAGTCAGTGAACGCACCGTGTAGAGTCAGTGAACGCACCGTGTAGAGTCAGTGAACGCACCGTGTAGAGACAGTGAACGCACCGTGTAGAGTCAGTGAACGCACCGTGTAGAGTCAGTGAACGCACCGTGTAGAGACAGTGAACGCACCGTGTAGAGTCAGTGAACGCACCGTGTAGAGTCAGTGAACGCACCGTGTAGAGTCAGTGAACGCACCGTGTAGAGTCAGTGAACGCACCGTGTAGTCAGTGAACGCACCGTGTAGAGTCAGTGAACGCACCGTGTAGAGTCAGTGAACGCACCGTGTAGAGACAGTGACCGCACCGTGTAGTCAGTGAACGCACCGTGTAGAGTCAGTGAACGCACCGTGTAGAGTCAGTGAACGCACCGTGTAGTCAGTGACCGCACCGTGTAGTCAGTGAACGCACCGTGTAGAGTCAGTGAACGCACCGTGTAGTCAGTGAACGCACCGTGTAGAGACAGTGAACGCACCGTGTAGTCAGTGAACGCACCGTGTAGAGTCAGTGAACGCACCGTGTAGAGTCAGTGAACGCACCGTGTAGAGACAGTGAACGCACCGTGTAGAGTCAGTGAACGCACCGTGTAGAGTCAGTGAACGCACCGTGTAGTCAGTGACCGCACCGTGTAGTCAGTGAACGCACCGTGTAGAGTCAGTGAA
>JAUPFX010000024.1:15933967-15951467 GCA_036937225.1 Sebastes paucispinis | reverse complement strand
AGAGAGTACACAGAGAGTACACAGACAGTACACAGAGAGTACACAGAGTACACAGAGAGTACACAGAGAGTACACACAGAGTACACAGAGTACACAGAGAGTACACAGAGAGTACACAGACAGTACACACAGAGTACACAGAGTACACAGAGAGTACACAGAGAGTACACACAGAGTACACAGAGAGTACACAGAGAGTACACAGAGAGTACACACAGAGTACACAGAGAGTACACACAGAGTACACAGAGAGTACACAGAGAGTACACACAGAGTACACAGAGAGTACACAGAGAGTACACACAGAGTACACAGAGTACACAGAGAGTACACAGAGAGTACACACAGAGTACACAGAGAGTACACAGAGAGTACACACAGAGTACACAGAGAGTACACAGAGAGTACACAGAGAGTACACACAGAGTACACACAGAGTACACAGAGAGTACACAGAGAGTACACACAGAGTACACAGAGTACACAGAGAGTACACAGAGAGTACACAGACAGTACACAGAGAGTACACAGAGTACACAGAGAGTACACAGAGAGTACACACAGAGTACACAGAGTACACAGAGAGTACACAGAGAGTACACAGACAGTACACACAGAGTACACAGAGTACACAGAGAGTACACAGAGAGTACACACAGAGTACACAGAGAGTACACAGAGAGTACACAGAGAGTACACACAGAGTACACAGAGAGTACACAGAGAGTACACACAGAGTACACAGAGAGTACACAGAGAGTACACACAGAGTACACAGAGAGTACACAGAGAGTACACACAGAGTACACAGAGAGTACACAGAGAGTACACACAGATTACACAGAGTACACAGAGAGTACACAGAGAGTACACACAGAGTACACAGAGAGTACACAGAGAGTACACACAGAGTACACAGAGAGTACACAGAGAGTACACACAGAGTACACAGAGTACACACAGAGTACACACAGAGTACACACAGAGTACACACAGAGTACACAGAGAGTACACACAGAGTACACAGAGAGTACACAGAGTATTAGTGTATTGATTGATGATCAGGTTGAATGTGAAGTGTCTGCTGGATCTTCCAGGTTAACATCCCGTTAGAGTTAACGAGCAGAGAGACGCTCATCCCCGTTACCATCCCTTACATGTGTGCTATACTATATATATATATATACTATACATATATACTACACAATATATACAGTCTATTAGTTCTATATGTGTGAGCGTATATATCTGACCTGTCTGTAGACTTTGCGTGCCGCCAGCGTGGCGTTCTTCAGGTCGGCGGCGCTGCAGTCAGAGAGACTGACACAGCAGCTGGACGGGATTCCTCCCACCGGGAAATACACACTACTGATCCAACTAGTGTAGTTATACACTCCACAACACTGTAACTATAGAGAATATACACATTAATATACACACTACTGATCCAACTAGTGTAGTTATACACTCCACAACACTGTAACTATAGAGAATATACACATTAATATACACACTACTGATCCAACTAGTGTAGTTATACACTCCACAACACTGTAACTATAGAGAATATACACATTAATATACACACTACTGATCCAACTGCTGGAGTTATACACTCCACAAAACACATAAATGTCACAAAAATGTCAAAATTTGGACAAAAAGTCACAAAAAACACAAAAATGTCACAAGAAATGAAATAGAAAAAGGTTGAAATGAATCCTGATAACAGAGACACTGACTCTACGCTGGACGCCGTCCACAGCCAGACTCCTGTCGTCTCGTCCGTCGTATCTCATCACGGCGTCGCTGTACGTCGTCAGGAACGTCCCTTTAATCTGGAAAACAAACAGGAAGTTGTCAGTGCGAGCGCTGACGGGTGTTTATGAAGGTTTGATTGAATGACCTCTGAATGACCTCTGACCTCGTGGCGGAAGATGAATCCAGAGATTCCAGCGATGAGTTCAGTCAAGAAGACCAGAGACAGAAACACAGCGTACTGAGGACAGGCAACGCAGTACAGTTACTACTACAGTAGTATTAGTACTCTACTAGTCAGTAGCAGTAGTAGTAGTAGTAGTAGTAGTTATAGTAGTAGGAGCAGTAGTAGTAGTACTAGTAGTAGTAGTAGTAGTAGTAGTAGCAGTAGTAGTAGTTATAGTAGTAGGAGCAGTAGTAGCAGTAGTAGTAGCAGTAGTAGTAGTTATAGTAGTAGGAGCAATAGTAGTAGTAGCAGTAGTAGTAGTTATAGTAGTAGGAGCAGTAGTTATAGTAGTAGGAGCAGTAGTAGCAGTAGTAGTAGTAGTAGTAGTAGGAGCAGTAGTAGCAGTAGTAGTAGTAGCAGTAGTAGTAGTTATAGTAGTAGGAGCAGTAGTAGTAGTAGTAGTAGTAGTAGTAGCAGTAGTAGTAGTTATAGTAGTAGGAGCAGTAGTAGTAGTTATAGTAGTAGGAGCAGTAGTAGTAGTACTATAGTAGTAGTAGTAGTAGTAGCAGTAGTAGTAGTTATAGTAGTAGGAGCAGTAGTAGCAGTAGTAGTAGCAGTAGTAGTAGTTATAGTAGTAGGAGCAGTAGTAGTAGTACTAGTAGTAGTTGTAGTAGTAGCAGTAGTAGTAGTAGTAGTACTAGTAGTAGTAGTAGTAGTAGCAGTAGTAGTAGTTATAGTAGTAGGAGCAGTAGTAGCAGTAGCAGTAGTAGTAGTTATAGTAGTAGGAGCAGTAGTAGTAGTAGTAGTAGTTATAGTAGTAGGAGCAGTAGTAGTAGCAGTAGTAGTAGTAGTAGTAGTAGTAGTAGCAGTAGTAGTAGTTATAGTAGTAGGAGCAGTAGTAGTACTAGTAGTTATAGTAGTAGGAGCAGTAGTAGCAGTAGCAGTAGTAGTAGTTATAGTAGTAGGAGCAGTAGTAGTAGTAGTAGTAGTTATAGTAGTAGGAGCAGTAGTAGTAGCAGTAGTAGTAGTAGTTATAGTAGTAGGAGCAGTAGTAGTAGTACTAGTAGTAGTAGTAGTAGTAGTAGCAGTAGTAGTAGTTATAGTAGTAGGAGCAGTAGTAGTAGTAGCAGTAGTAGTAGTTATAGTAGTAGGAGCAGTAGTAGTAGTAGTAGTTATAGTAGTAGGAGCAGTAGTAGTAGCAGTAGTAGTAGTAGCAGTAGTAGTAGTTATAGTAGTAGGAGCAGTAGTAGTAGTAGTAGTAGTAGTAGTAGCAGTAGTAGTAGTTATAGTAGTAGGAGCAGTAGTAGTAGTAGTAGTAGTTATAGTAGTAGGAGCAGTAGTAGTAGCAATAGTAGTAGTTATAGTAGTAGGAGCAGTAGTAGTAGTAGTAGTAGTAGTAGTAGCAGTAGTAGTAGTTATAGTAGTAGGAGCAGTAGTAGTAGTAGTAGTAGTAGTAGTAGTAGTAGTTATAGTAGTAGGAGCAGTAGTAGTAGCAGTAGTAGTAGTAGTAGTAGTAGCAGTAGTAGTAGTTATAGTAGTAGGAGCAGTAGTAGTAGCAGTAGTAGTAGTAGTAGCAGTAGTAGTAGTTATAGTAGTAGGAGCAGTAGTAGTAGTAGTAGTAGTAGTAGTAGTAGTAGCAGTAGTAGTAGTTATAGTAGTAGGAGCAGTAGTAGTAGTAGTAGTAGTAGTAGTAGCAGTAGTAGTAGTTATAGTAGTAGGAGCAGTAGTAGTAGTAGTAGTAGTAGTAGTAGTAGTAGCAGTAGTAGTAGTTATAGTAGTAGGAGCAGTAGTAGTAGTAGTAGTAGTAGTAGTAGTAGTAGCAGTAGTAGTAGTAGCAGTAGTACTGACCAGGCGTAGCATCCAGCAGCGACCCCTGCAGGTGGCGAAGCAGCCGAACAGTCCGAAGAGCGTGATGGCTCCTCCGGTGGCGGTGAGGACGTAGGGGGCGTTGGAGGGACCGCTGGAGATCAGGGACGTGTACGGACCCAACATGAACCTCCACCATAACCCCACCGCCAGCAGCACCACGCCGGTCACCTGACGGGAGGGGGGGGGGGGGGAACCGTCAGACTAACAACTTCACTCCTCTGAGAGAGAACGCTGACTCAGCATCACATGACTGAGTCTCTAATGAGTCTGACAGGAACCTGAGGAACCGACAACAAGACGTGAAGAAGAGACGAGTCCTCACCGTCCGTCTAACTACAAACTCAACTATCAACATGCTCCTTTAGTTTAGAATAAGAGTTTAAATTTACATCACAAAATGACAAACATGGTGCAAATATTAATAAAAAGATTTCACAAAAAATAAAACACAAAAAGTGTACAAAAGAATACAAACATGTCACAAAGATTTGACAAAATGTCACAAAAATAAAACAAAAAATGTCACAAAAATTGGACAAATGTCACAAACAATTCAAAAAAACTTCACAAAAAGTCACAAAATAAAACAAAAAATGCCCCAAATGTTGCCATCAATGTTGCAAACATTGAAAAAAATCAAAAATTGGACAAAATGTCACAAAAAATAAAACACAAAAATTTAAAAAAAAATACAAACATGTCCCAAATATTGGACAAAATATAACAAAAATAAAACCCCAAAAAATCACAAAAATAGTGAAAACATGAAAAAGTAAATGTAAACAATTATGGCATAAAAATGGCCCAAATGTTACAAACAAAAAATGGTGCAAATATTGCACAAAAAATGGCAAAAATGCAACAGAAATGTCAACGTGACACTCAATACTGTATAAATATGTAAATGAGCATGCAGAGCATTAGAGAGAGACGTGGTAGAAGAGGAACTAGAATGTGTGTTGTGATGAAGAGTGTCTCACCCAGAAGACCAGGCAGTAGAGCAGCAGCAGCGTCTTCAGACAGAAGATCACCGGTTTGGTTTCCATCCTCCTGGGAGACATGATCACACCAGGACCAGGACCAGGACTCTCTCTGGGTCTCTGGAGTCTCTAGGTCCTCCTCTGGTTCTGGGTCTCTGTAGTCTCTAGTCCGTCCTCTGGTTCTGGGTCTCTCTCTGGGTCTCCGTAGTCTCTAGTCCGTCCTCTGGTTCTGGGTCTCGGTAGTCTCTAGTCCGTCCTCTGGTTCTGGGTCTCTGTAGTCTCTAGTCCGTCCTCTGGTTCTGGGTCTCTGTAGTCTCTAGTCTGTCCTCTGGTTCTGGGTCTCGGTAGTCTCTAGTCCGTCCTCTGGTTCTGGGTCTCTGTAGTCTCTAGTCCGTCCTCTGGTTCTGGGTCTCGGTAGTCTCTAGTCCGTCCTCTGGTTCTGGGTCTCGGTAGTCTCTAGTCCGTCCTCTGGTTCTGGGTCTCTGTAGTCTCTAGTCCGTCCTCTGGTTCTGGGTCTCTGTAGTCTCTAGTCCGTCCTCTGGTTCTGGGTCTCTGTAGTCTCTAGTCCGTCCTCTGGTTCTGGGTCTCTGTAGTCTCTAGTCCGTCCTCTGGTTCTGGGTCTCGGTAGTCTCTAGTCCGTCCTCTGGTTCTGGGTCTCTGTAGTCTCTAGTCCGTCCTCTGGTTCTGGGTCTCGGTAGTCTCTAGTCCGTCCTCTGGTTCTGGGTCTCTGTAGTCTCTAGTCCGTCCTCTGGTTCTGGGTCTCTGGATCAGATGAGACAACAATAACTGTTACTGAGTTGGACAATTTGACAAAAAGTCACAAAAATAAAAACATAAAAATGTTAAAATGGCCAAAATGTTGCACAGAAATGTCCCCAATACGTCACATAAATCAAACACAATAATATACAATAGTTTTGGGCAAAATATCACAACAATTACGCAATCGTGCCACAAAAAAACCTGCAAATATTGAACAAAATGGCCCAAAAAGAATTGCACCAAAATTTACCAAAAATTACACAAAATAGAGGATGTGACAAAATTCGCCAAAATGTGGCAAAAAAAATGGTGAATGGTGAAATTTGGGCCAAAAAATAAATACAAAAATGACAAATAAAACAACAAACATATACAGAAAATGACAGAAATATGTGACAAATTAAACACAGAAATGACCCAAATATGACCTAAAAAGGCACAAAAACAGACAGAATATCACAACAAAAGGGTGAATTTTGCGCCAAAATATCACATAAATAAAACATTAAAATTATAAAAAGAAAAATGTCAGATCAGGCACAAAAATGGTGCGAATAACAAAAATAAAACACTAAAATATTAAATATCTTTCTGTGCAAATCTTGCATTTTTTTTTTTTTTTTTTTTTGCTGCAAAACAAATCTACTTACGGGTACAAATAAAGTCACCCGAACCTGAACACAAAAAATGGCATGAATGTGACAAAAAAGCACAGAAATCTACACAATTATGGCACAAAATTGTGTAGATATTGAACTAACATGAGTTACCACTACAATTAGACAAGAAGTCTCATAAATAAAATACAAAACAAATTACACAATGATGGCCCCAAAACAAGAAACAATGTCACAAAACTCTCACTGAACTATAACAATATAACAACATAACAATATGACAATATGACAATATGACAATATAACAAGATGACAATATAACAATATAACAAGATGACAATATAACAATATAACAAGATGACAAGATGACAATATAACAATATAACAATGACAATATGACAATATAACAAGATGACAATATAACAATATGCCAATATAACAATATAACAAGATGACAATATAACAATATAACAATATGACAATATGACAATATAACAATATGACAATATAACAAGATGACAAGATAATAATATAACAATATAACAATATGACAATATAACAATATAACAATATGACAATATGACAATATAACAAGATGACAATATAACAATATAACAATATAACAAGATGACAATATAACAATATGACAATATAACAAGATGACAAGATAATAATATAACAATATAACAATATGACAATATAACAAGATGACAAGATAACAATATAACAATATGACAATATAACAATATAACAATATGACAATATGACAATATAACAATATAACAAGATGACAAGATGACAAGATGACAAGATAACAATATAACAATACGACAATATAACAATATAACAATATAACAACATAGCAATATGACAATATAACAATATGACAAGATGACAATATGACAATATAACAAGATAACAAGATAACAATATAACAAGATAACAATATAACAAGATGACAATATGACAATAGAACAAGATGACAATATGACAATATGATGGGCCAGAAGACGTTGTTCTGTGTTATCATTATGAAATATGAAAGTGTTATTAGAGATGAAGTCTTACCAGCCAGTTGATCAGCAGAAGGTTCACTAGTTCATCTGTTTAATGTCTCCAGAAGACAGAATGTCTCTGATGTCTCCGATGTCTCTGATGTCTCTGACGTCTCAGTATCAGCACTGAGAGGGAGACGTGCAGGACGTCCTGAGGTCTGGACGGTTTAGAGGTGAAACATGTGACCTTCATACTTCACACTTCACCACTCAATTAACAAGGAGGTGATCCTCAGAGAGGAGGAGATGAGGTCACACCTCGCTGTTAACTCCACCCGACATCAACCACTGTCCACCATCCACTATCCACTATCCACCATCCACCATCCACTATCCACCAAACACCATCCACTATCCACCAAACACCATCCACCAACCATCCACTATCCACCAACCATCCACTATCCACCAACCACCATCCACCAACCATCCACTATCCACCAAACACCATCCACTATCCACCAAACACCAACCACTATCCACCAACCACCATCCACCAACCACCAACCATCCACTATCCACTATCCACCATCCACTATCCACCAAACACCATCCACTATCCACCAAACACCATCCACTATCCACCAACCACCATCCACCAACCATCCACTATCCATCAACCACCATCCACCAACCATCCACTATCCACCAAACACCATCCACTATCCACCATCCACCATCCACTATCCACCAAACACCATCCACTATCCACCATCCACCAAACACCATCCACTATCCACCATCCACTATCCACCAAACACCATCCACTATCCACCATCCACCATCCACTATCCACCAAACACCATCCACTATCCACCAAACACCATCCACTATCCACCAACCATCCACTATCCACCATCCACTATCCACCAAACACCATCCACTATCCACCATCCACTATCCACCAAACACCATCCACTATCCACCAACCACCATCCACTATCCACCAAACACCATCCACTATCCACCATCCACTATCCACCAAACACCATCCACTATCCACCAAACACCATCCACCAACCATCCACTATCCACCAACCATCCACTATCCACCAAACACCAACCACTATCCACCAACCACCATCCACCAACCACCAACCACCAACCACCATCCACTATCCACCAAACACTATCCACTATCCACCAAACACCATCCACTATCCACCAACCACCATCCACCAACCATCCACTATCCACCAACCACCAACCATCCACTATCCACCAAATACCATCCACTATCCACCATCCACTTTCCACTATCCACCAAACACCATCCACCAACCACCATCCACTATCCACCAAACACCATCCATCCACTATCCACCAACCACCAACCATCCACTATCCACCAACCACCATCCACTATCCACCAACCACCATCCACTATCCACCAACCACCATCCACTATCCACCAACCACCATCCACCAAACACCATCCACTATCCACCATCCACCATCCACTATCCACCATCCACTATCCACCAAACACCATCCACTATCCACCAACCACCATCCACCATCTACCAGACAGAGATGAACTTCTACATCACTACAGCGACCATAAACGCTGACCTGATGGACACGACATCAGGACTCCTCCTGAAGAGACATCTGTCCAACAACTACAGAAGAAGAAGCACAAACACTTCAGTCTCCTATTAACTTCATTAATACTAGATTAATGCTAGATTAATACTCTATTAATACTAGCTTAACACTCTATTAATACTCTATTAATGCTAGATTAATACTCTATTAATATTAGATTAATACTAGATTAATACTCTATTAATATTAGATTAATACTCTATTAATACTAGATTAATACTCTATCAATACTCTATTAATACTCTATAAATACTCTATTAAAACTAGATTAATACTCTATTAAAACTAGATTAATACTCTATAAATACTCTATTAATACTCTATCAATACTAGATTAATACTATATTAAAACTAGATTAATACTCTATTAATACTAGATTAATACTCTATTAAAACTAGATTAATACTCTATTAATACTAGATTAATACTCTATTAATACTAGATTAATACTGCATTAATACTCTATTAATACTAGATTAATACTCTATTAATACTAGATTAATACTCTATTAATACTAGATTAATACTCTATTAATACTAGATTAATACTCTATTAAAACTAGATTAATACTCTATTAATACTAGATTAATACTCTATTAATACTAGATTAATACTCTATTAATACTAGATTAATACTCTATTAAAACTAGATTAATACTCTATTAATACTAGATTAATACTCTATTAATACTCTATTAATACTAGATTAATACTCTATTAATACTAGATTAATACTCTATTTATACTAGATTAATACTCTATTTATACTAGATTAATACTCTATTAAAACTAGATTTATACTAGATTAATACTCTATTAATACTAGATTAATACTCTATTAATATTCTATTAAAACTAGATTAATACTCTATTAATACTAGATTAATACTCTATTTATACTAGATTAATACTCTATTTATACTAGATTAATACTCTATTAAAACTAGATTTATACTAGATTAATACTCTATTAATACTAGATTAATACTCTATTAATACTCTATTAAAACTAGATTAATACTCTATTAATACTAGATTAATACTCTATTAAAACTAGATTAATACTCTATTAATACTAGATTAATACTCTATTAATACTCTATTAATACTCTATTAAAACTAGATTAATACTCTATTAATACTAGATTAATACTCTATTTATACTAGATTAATACTCTATTAAAACTAGATTAATACTCTATTAATACTAGATTAATACTCTATTAATACTCTATTAATACTCTATTAAAACTAGATTAATACTCTATTAATACTAGATTAATACTCTATTTATACTAGATTAATACTCTATTAAAACTAGATTAATACTCTATTAATACTAGATTAATACTCTATTAATACTAGATTAATACTCTATTAAAACTAGATTAATACTCTATTAAAACTAGATTAATACTCTATTAATACTCTATTAATACTAGACTAATACTCTATTAAAACTAGATTAATACTCTATTAATACTCTATTAAAACTAGATTAATACTCTATTAATACTCTATTAATACTAGATTAATACTCTATTAAAACTAGATTAATACTCTATTCATACTCTATTAAAACTAGATTAATACTCTATTAATACTCTATTAATATTCTATTAATACTTTATTAATACTAGATTAATACCCTATTAATACTCTATTAATACTAGATTAATACTCTATTAAAACTAGATTAATACTCTATTAAAACTAGATTAATAACCTATTAATACTGTATTAATACTAGACTAATACTCTATTAAAACTAGATTAATACTCTATTAATACTCTATTAAAACTAGATTAATACTCTATTAATACTAGATTAATACTCTATTAAAACTAGATTAATACTCTATTCATACTCTATTAAAACTAGATTAATACTCTATTAATACTCTATTAATACTTTATTAATATTCTATTAATACTTTATTAATACTAGATTAATACTCTATTAAAACTAGATTAATACTCTATTAATACTAGACTAATACTCTATTAAAACTAGATTAATACTCTATTAAAACTAGATTAATACTCTATTAAAACTAGATTAATACTCTATTAATACTCTATTAATACTAGACTAATACTCTATTAAAACTAGATTAATACTCTATTAATACTCTATTAAAACTAGATTAATACTCTATTAATACTCTATTAATACTCTATTAATACTAGATTAATACTCTATTAAAACTAGATTAATACTCTATTCATACTCTATTAAAACTAGATTAATACTCTATTAATACTTTATTAATATTCTATTAATACTTTATTAATACTAGATTAATACCCTATTAATACTCTATTAATACTAGATTAATACTCTATTAAAACTAGATTAATACTCTATTAATACTGTATTAATACTAGACTAATACTCTATTAAAACTAGATTAATAATCTATTAATACTAGACTAATACTCTATTAAAACTAGATTAATACTCTATTAATACTCTATTAAAACTAGATTAATACTCTATTAATACTAGATTAATACTCTATTAAAACTAGATTAATACTCTATTCATACTCTATTAAAACTAGATTAATACTCTATTAATACTAGATTAATACTCTATTAATACTTTATTAATACTAGATTAATACCCTATTAATACTCTATTAAAACTAGATTAATACTCTATTAATACTAGATTAATACTCTATTAAAACTAGATTAATACTCTATTAATACTAGATTAATACTCTATTAATACTCTATTAAAACTAGATTAATACTCTATTAATACTAGATTAATACTCTATTTATACTAGATTAATACTCTATTAAAACTAGATTAATACTCTATTAATACTAGATTAATACTCTATTAAAACTAGATTAATACTCTATTCATACTCTATTAAAACTAGATTAATACTCTATTAATACTCTATTAATACTTTATTAATATTCTATTAATACTTTATTAATACTAGATTAATACTCTATTAAAACTAGATTAATACTCTATTAATACTAGATTAATACTCTATTAATACTAGATTAATACTCTATTAAAACTAGATTAATACTCTATTAATACTAGATTAATACTCTATTAATACTCTATTAATACTCTATTAAAACTAGATTAATACTCTATTAAAACTAGATTAATACTCTATTAAAACTAGATTAATACTCTATTAATACTGCATTAATACTAGACTAATACTCTATTAAAACTAGATTAATACTCTATTAATACTAGACTAATACTCTATTAAAACTAGATTAATACTCTATTAAAACTAGATTAATACTCTATTAATACTCTATTAATACTAGACTAATACTCTATTAAAACTAGATTAATACTCTATTAATACTCTATTAAAACTAGATTAATACTCTATTAATACTAGATTAATACTCTATTAAAACTAGATTAATACTCTATTCATACTCTATTAAAACTAGATTAATACTCTATTAATACTAGATTAATACTCTATTAATACTTTATTAATACTAGATTAATACCCTATTAATACTCTATTAATACTAGATTAATACTCTATTAAAACTAGATTAATACTCTATTAAAACTAGATTAATACTCTATTAATACTAGATTAATACTCTATTAAAACTAGATTAATACTCTATTAATACTAGATTATTACTCTATTAATACTAGATTAATACTCTATTAAAACTAGATTAATACTCTATTAATACCCTATTAATACTCTATTAATACTAGATTAATACTCTATTAAAACTAGATTAATACTCTATTAATACTCTATTAAAACTAGATTAATACTCTATTAATACTAGATTAATACTCTATTTATACTAGATTAATACTCTATTAAAACTAGATTAATACTCTATTAATACTAGATTAATACTCTATTAAAACTAGATTAATACTCTATTCATACTCTATTAAAACTAGATTAATACTCTATTAATACTCTATTAATACTTTATTAATATTCTATTAATACTTTATTAATACTAGATTAATACTCTATTAAAACTAGATTAATACTCTATTAATACTAGATTAATACTCTATTAATACTCTATTAAAACTAGATTAATACTCTATTAAAACTAGATTAATACTCTATTAAAACTAGATTAATACTCTATTAATACTAGACTAATACTCTATTAAAACTAGATTAATACTCTATTAATACTAGACTAATACTCTATTAAAACTAGATTAATACTCTATTAAAACTAGATTAATACTCTATTAAAACTAGATTAATACTCTATTAATACTCTATTAATACTAGACTAATACTCTATTAAAACTAGATTAATACTCTATTAATACTCTATTAAAACTAGATTAATACTCTATTAATACTCTATTAATACTAGATTAATACTCTATTAAAACTAGATTAATACTCTATTCATACTCTATTAAAACTAGATTAATACTTTATTAATACTCTATTAATACTTTATTAATATTCTATTAATACTTTATTAATACTAGATTAATACCCTATTAATACTCTATTAATACTAGATTAATACTCTATTAAAACTAGATTAATACTCTATTAATACTGTATTAATACTAGACTAATACTCTATTAAAACTAGATTAATACTCTATTAATACTAGACTAATACTCTATTAAAACTAGATTAATACTCTATTAATACTAGATTAATACTCTATTAAAACTAGATTAATACTCTATTCATACTCTATTAAAACTAGATTAATACTCTATTAATACTAGATTAATACTCTATTAATACTTTATTAATACTAGATTAATACCCTATTAATACTCTATTAATACTAGATTAATACTCTATTAAAACTAGATTAATACTCTATTAATACTCTATTAAAACTAGATTAATACTCTATTAATACTAGATTAATACTCTATTAAAACTAGATTAATACTCTATTAATACTAGATTAATACTCTATTAATACTCTATTAAAACTATATTAATACTCTATTAATACTAGATTAATACTCTATTTATACTAGATTAATACTCTATTAAAACTAGATTAATACTCTATTAATACTAGATTAATACTCTATTAATACTAGATTAATACTCTATTAAAACTAGATTAATACTCTATTAAAACTAGATTAATACTCTATTAATACTCTATTAAAACTAGATTAATACTCTATTAATACTAGATTAATACTCTATTAAAACTAGATTAATACTCTATTCATACTCTATTAAAACTAGATTAATACTCTATTAATACTCTATTAATACTTTATTAATACTCTATTAATACTTTATTAATACTAGATTAATACCCTATTAATACTAGATTAATACTCTATTAAAACTAGATTAATACTCTATTAAAACTAGATTAATACTCTATTAATACTGTATTAATACTAGACTAATACTCTATTAAAACTAGATTAATACTCTATTAATACTAGACTAATACTCTATTAAAACTAGATTAATACTCTATTAATACTCTATTAAAACTAGATTAATACTCTATTAATACTAGATTAATACTCTATTAAAACTAGATTAATACTCTATTCATACTCTATTAAAACTAGATTAATACTCTATTAATACTCTATTAATACTTTATTAATACTAGATTAATACCCTATTAATACTCTATTAATACTAGATTAATACTCTATTAAAACTAGATTAATACTCTATTAATACTCTATTAAAACTAGATTAATACTCTATTAATACTAGATTAATACTCTATTAAAACTAGATTAATACTCTATTAATACTAGATTATTACTCTATTAATACTAGATTAATACTCTATTAAAACTAGATTAATACTCTATTAATACCCTATTAATACTCTATTAATACTAGATTAATACTCTATTAAAACTAGATTAATACTCTATTAATACTCTATTAATACTAGATTAATACTCTATTAAAACTAGATTAATACTCTATTAATACTAGATTAATACTCTATTAAAACTAGATTAATACTCTATTAATAACTCGGTCAGCTGTCGTCTTTGTGCTGCATATAAATTCAACTTGTTGGCGACGCCCCAGTCGGCCTTCATCACCGCTGGTTCTCTGAGGTCGGCTTGTTGGGTCTGGACCTGAAGATGCTGCAGCTAACGATTATTATCATTATTGATTGATTCATTTATAGTTCCTCGATCTAATGTCAGAATATAATTATTAAAATAGAACTTCCTAAAGCCCCAAAAACATCTGGTTTTATCCAACCAGATGTTCAAATCTAAAACTATTACCTTTATTGTCATAACAGTTCATAAAGTGAACATTGATCATTAAAATACTGACATTAAGCTCATACATGTGTTCTAGATGAATGTTTTAATGTGGCGTTGGTGACGGAGACACTCACCCAATCAGGACGACACGACGACTCACTTCCTGTTCTCCCTGTCAAAGTAAGAGCACGCTAATAAAGCTGAAGAAGGAGATTAAACGACGACGTGACGTCAGAGTGTGAAACACCGCACACTTTATCCAGTAGAACAGAGACAATCAATAATCAATAATACAGTTTGTTTTCATCAAGCCGTCACACGTCGATGACATCATTAAAGGATCAGTTTCTGATTGGTAGATAGAGTTCAGACCACGTCTGGATCAGCTGTGAACCCTGATTGATTGATTGATTAGTGAGACCTGATCAGAACCAGAGAGGTTGTTAAGGTCAGGCGTCCTCCGTCGTCTCCACCACCACCTGGCTGTCAGCGGCGGCGGTGCGGTGCGTCAGCAGGTGGCGGTTGAGGTGCGTCTTGCGGGTGTAGCTCTTGGGACAGTAGACGCAGGCGTAGGGACGGACGTCGCTGTGAGACAACATGTGTTTCTTCAGGTCGAACTTCCTCCGCAGACATTTGCCGCACTGAGGACACGAGAAGGGCTTCTCACCTGGAGGACGGAGGGACGGACCATCAGACATAGAGACAGACAGAAGACAGGAAGTGGTCGCTGCGGCGGCGGTTCTTACCCGTGTGAATGCGGCGGTGTTCAGTGAGGTGACAGGAAATGGAGAAGCCCTTCCCACACTCCTGGCAGACGTACGGACGCTCCCCCGTGTGCGTCCTCATGTGCTTCTGCAGGTCTCCTCCGGACGGCCAGCCCTTACCGCACACTGTGCACACATACGGCCGCTCCCCGGTGTGGCGCCGCACGTGCACGTTGAGTCCGGCGAGCGCGGTGAAGTCCTTGGGGCAGTAGGGGCAGCGGTAGGGCCGCTCCCCGGTGTGCGTCCTCAGGTGGCCCTCCAGACCGTCCCGGGTTTTGAAGCGTTTGCCGCACTGCGAGCACAGGAAGCGGCTCTCGGCGGAGTGGCTGGCGCGGTGCGAGTGGAGGCCCGTCAGCGAGCCGTACGTCTTACTGCACTGGTCGCACTGGTACGAGCGGAAGGTGTGTGTCCGCTGGTGGATACGAAGCTGCGTCACACCTGGAGGTCAAAATACAGATGTTTAGGGCGCCTGGTTAGCTCAGCTGGTAGAGCGGGCGTCCATGTATCAAGGCTTGGTCCTGACCGCGGCGGCCCGGGTTCGAATCCGGCCTGTGGCCCTTTCCGTATCCACTCTCTCTCTCTCCCCTTTCAAGACTCTATCCACTGTCCACTCACTAAAATGGAAAAATGCCCCCAAAAAAATAACTTTAAAAAAAAAAAAAAAAAAAATACAGATGTTTAGTGACTGAGATCTACCTGAGGTCTACCTGAGATCTACCTGAGGTCTACCTGAGATCTATCTGAGGTCGTTACCTGTGAAGGTCTGGTCACAGAAGCGACAGTTGTAGCAGGGTTCGGCGCCCTCCACCGAGTGCGTCTGCAGGTGTCGCAGCAGCTGCGTCTGCGAGCTGAAGGTCTGGTCGCAGACCGTACAGGTGAGGTCTGGCAGCCGGTGCTGCAGCCGGTGGGCGTCCCTCTCTTTGGCCGACCCGAACACCTTGTCGCAGCGGCTGCAGGTGAAGCCTCCTCGGTCCAGGTGCGTCTGCTTGTGGTTGGTCAGACTGGACAGGTGGCTGAACTCCTTGTCACACTGGGTGCACTGGTAGACGGGCCGCGCCCGGTGGCTGCGCTGGTGAGACAGCAGCTCCGCTTTGGTTCTGAAGGTGGCGTTACACTGGAAACAGGAGTGGGACCGCGAGGGGCGGGGCTCCGGGAGGCGGGGCGGCGCCACCACCGGGGGGCGGGGCTCTGCTTCAGGTGGACTCTGGAGGGTCACTGCTCCGCTCGCCGCCGCCGCCGCTGCCGTCGTCGTCAACGCCGACCCGCACGACTTATTGGTACGCAGGTGACGGATCACCTGAAGAAGAGTAGTTAGAGTACTGAGCTCTGATTGGACGGGAGGTCCCCATCATATCACCACTAATACTACTACTACAGTACTGACCTGAGAGCGGTAGATGAAACATTTGCCACACTGAGGACACTTGTGCGCCACCCGCTGAGAATTGTGGGAAATGCTGTACAGAGCGTTGGCTGTGACCTCAGAGCAGGTGTCCTCTGATTGGTCGACGGTGTCCTCTGATTGGTCCACAGAGTTTCCAGGTGAGTCCTTCAACCTGTCAGAAAACAAGCTGGTGAACACGGACCGGTTCTATGACCTGGAATCATCAGACCTCACTGAGCTGACGTCTCACCTGTCCTCCTCCACAGTCACAGGTGTGACATCACACTCCTCGCCGC
>JAUPFX010000024.1:15888967-15913967 GCA_036937225.1 Sebastes paucispinis | reverse complement strand
CAGATGCGTGAGTCCGGATTAGTGTCCGAACTAGCAGAATTAGCGATCCCGGGATTTTCACTGAGTAATCTTTGCGGTTCCCAGATGGTGGCGTTCACGGTCACATTTGGCTTGGCAGGACCAGGAACCCCGGCGGTTCGACCTCCTAGCCGTTGTGGTTCCCACATGCTAGCATCCATTCTAGCTGCCGGAGCGGAATATCCCAGATGTTTAAACCCTTTGCACGGTCCAGACTCTGCGGTCCTGTTGTGCAACCCGTTGCCCCCTTTAGCAGCAGCTTCCCCGTGTCGCTGTGGCGGTAATAACGGTGCAAAACGTTGCGGCGGTCTTTGCGATGGTCTTGATATCGGCGGCGGTGGTGGCGTTGGAGGTGGCGAAGCCTCCAGCGAGTCCCAGCGACTGTCCACGAACTCCAGAGAAGAGCCGAGCATGCCGGCCAGCTCCGGGGTGGCCTCCACCAGCTCCAACGGGTCCTTGGCGTCCGGCCTGAAGGAGGCCAGCTCCTGCTCGTCGGGACCCGTCAGGAGCTGCGACAGCGCCGCCTGCTGGTAGAACTCGTCCTCGGGGATGGACCGCACGTTGAGCTGTGGGAAGAGACGCCGGAAAGACCGAGACGTCATCCGAAGTCGACCCAGGACGTCGGCGAGGAGGAGCCAGTTCCTGGAGCTGGAGGAAAGAGAACGAAGGGAGATAGTAAACAGGAAGTCAGCTGAAATATTCTCCCATATGGAGTCAGGGAGCGCAGGAAGACAACGCTTTAATGACAAGGACATTACATGTTGTTGTGGTCCAGGTTAGTGGTGGACGGACGGAGGGACGGACGGACGGACGGACGGGAGGGGAAATGAGTTTTATAGATCGCAGCTGATTATAAATTAAACATTGAATTGAGGCAGAATTTGTCTTCCATAAATGTCAGAGAGGGAAGAAGAGCTTCTCTGTTCTACATTCTGCAGCCTCGACATCAGAGCAGCCGCTATTGATTCACAACGTCTGTCCATGTGAGTGGAAGTCAAGGACGGCAGCAGCTCACCCACGGCGGCGGACGAGGCCACATGTTGCTGCTGGAATGTTAAACAACCAATGAAACGCAGAATGAACGTCGGCACCCGGGAGGAGCCATTAATACCACATCAGACACCACAGAAGAAGAGAAAGAGAGAGGAGGAGGAGGAGGAGGAGGAGGAGGAGGAGGGGGGGGGGAGCGACAGGGGAGGAAGACGAAGTGGAAGCCAATTAGCCGCGTCGCCACGGCGATGCAATCCTCGTTAACAACCTCGCCGTCTGTCCTGTTTTTATCTCCCTCTCTCTCTCCTCCCCGGAGGATGTTTTCTCTCTCCTCCATCCCTCCATCCCTCCATCCTCCTCTTTAATTGGTGTGTGAGTGTGAAGAAGACGAGATGTGTTAGAACACTGAGAATGAATGTAAAGACGGAGTGTGTGTGAGCGCCCGCTTCATTCAGCACCACTTTATATCAGCATTAGTTCATTTAGTTATTTTAGTCGGCCTTAAACCTTCAGTTCCCACATGTATTATATTACATATTATATTACATATTATATTACAGTGATGCTCAAAGTGAGTTTCAGATTCATCATATCTTTATTTTTTACTTCATCGTTCAACGAATCATATTTGAATGTTTAAATCTACAGAATAATTAGCCCAGTAGCCGGAAACATGTTGGCATTGGACGTTTCTGCAAAACACGTTGGTACGTTACGTCGTTCCGCTCCGTCGTTCCGCACGCTGTTACGTTTTTAATTTGTTACGTTTTTGATTTGTTACGCTACGCTTTAGTATGTTTAACTCACCCCTGGGTCAGTGACAGCCAGATGTTTGGTGTGTTTAACTCACCCCTGGGTCAGTGACAGCTGGATGTTGTAGCACGGCAGCAGAGGACGGTCGGACAGCTCAAACTCAAACACCTCTCTCCTGGCTCGTTGCTCTTCATCCTCGTCCTCCTCTTCATCTTCTTTGTCCTCCTCTGGACCCGGCGGGTCGGCCAGAACGTCGTACCGTCCTCCATCTGTGGACGGCTCTAGAACAACACAGAGGATCAGAGGACGTTATTCATGAAGTCAATGACCTTGAAGTCCTCGTTGGTTCAGCAGTTAGTCTCTTTAGGTTCTAGCTGTTTGGTGGACTTGGAGAAGGTTCAAGTGTCCGTGATGAGAGTCAGAACCTCCAAGTCGGAGGTCCTGGTTCTCTGCTGGGAACCGCTGGATTGTTCCCTCACTGCCTCAAGAGAGGGAGGTCAAGTATCTCTGGGTCTGGTTCACTAGTGAGGGCAAAATGGAGCGGGAGGTGGACAGGCGTTTCGGTGTTTTGGCGGTTTGGTGTTTTGGCGGTTCGGTGTTTTGACGGTTCGGTGTTTTGGCGGTTCGGTGGTTCGGTGTTTTGGCGGTTCGGTGTTTTGGCGGTTTGTTGGTTCGGTGTTTTGGCGGTTCGGTGTTTCGGTGTTTTGGTGTTTCGGTGGTTCGGTGTTTTGGTGGTTCGGTGTTTTAGTGGTTCGGTGTTTTGGTGTTTCGGTGTTTTGGCGGTTCGGTGTTTCGGTGGTTTGGCGTTTTGGCGGTTCTGTGTTTCGGTGGTTCGGTGTTTTGGCGGTTCGGTGTTTCGGTGGTTCGGCGGTTAGGTGTTTTGGTGGTTCGGTGTTCGGTGGTTCGGTGTTTTGGCAATTCGGTGTTTCGGCGGTTCGGTGTTTTGGCGGTTTGGTGGTTTGGCGTTTAGGTGGTTCGGTGTTTAGGCGGTTCGGTGTTTCGGCAGTTCTGTGTTTCGGTGGCTCGATGTTTCGCCAGTTCGTGTTTTGGCGGTTTGGTGTTTCGGCGGTTCTGTGATTTGGTGGTTCGGTGTTTTGGCGGTTCGGTGTTTCGGTGGTTCGGTGTTTTGGTGGTTCGGTGGTTCGTTTTTTTTTGGCGGTTTGGTGTTTCGGTGGTTCGGTGTTCGGCGGTTAGGTGTTTTGGTGGTTCAGTGTTCGGTGGTTCGGTGTTTTGGCGGTTCGGTGTTTCGGTGGTTCGGTGTTCGGCGGTTAGGTGTTTTGGTGGTTCGGTGTTCGGTGGTTCAGTGTTTCGGTCGTTCGGTGTTCGGCGGTTAGGTGTTTTGGTGGTTCGGTGTTCGGTGGTTCGGTGTTTTGGTGGTTCGGTGTTCGGCGGTTAGGTGTTTTGGTGGTTCGGTGGTTCGGCGGTTCGGTGTTCAGCAGCGTCTGGTTTTAAGTTTTGAGTCCAACCTGAAACATCTTCTTTGGTTCTAGTTTGACTTCGTTCTTTCAGAACCAGCTGAACGTCGTCTAACTCCTGACTTTAGTTTTTGGGTCGTCGAGTTCTACTTCTTTTAATCTCAGATTTATTCATCTTTCCCAGAATTCCCCTCATCGTGGTGTCCTTGTGTGTGTGTGTGTGTGTGTGTGTGTCTGTGTGTGTGTGTGTGAACTAACCGCATACTGAGCTGCCGTAGAACTCCCAGCAGATTCCTGGATCGCCCTCCGACCTTCCCTGGAGGTCAGACAGATAGTCTGCAGAGAGACAGAGAGAAGGCGAGTTCAAAGAGCCGGCCAATCAGAGAGGAGGAAGGCAGCAAGACGAAGACAATAGAGACACACAGAAACACACACACACACACTCAGAAACACACACTCAGAAACACACACTCAGTGGAAGATGGGAAGAAGGAGATGAGTGTTTGTGCTCTGTCGGTGCCGGCGTGTCGCCGCGGCGCCTGGCGAGGAGACGGATGTTGGCAGGACTGTGTGTGTGTGTTAGTTTGTTTGTGTGTGTGTGTGTGTGTGTGTGTGTGTGTGTGGCGGTAAGCTGTTCTGGGATTCAACAGCCGCCTCATTAAACCCCTCCGGAGAGAGAGAACAAATACAGGCCGGGAGGATGGTAATCAGACAGGCTGCTGAGCACACACAACTACACACTACACACACACTACACACACAACTACACACTACACAATCAACCACACACACACACACACACACACACAGAAACACACACTGGATCGGTTTCCTTCTCGTTGACTCCGACGTTTCGCTTGTTCGCTCTAAACCCGTTTCACTCTCTCAGTTTCTTATTAGCTTTATATCTATATATAGTATACAGTGTATATATATATATTGTATATATATATATAGATATAGTATACAGTGTATATACACTGTATACTATATCTATATATATATAAACCAGAGTTCAGATTTTGCCTCATAAATCAGCTGAATAATGAACCCCCCCCCCTCGTACCCTCCAGGAAGGTTTCCATGGCAGCGCTGTGGGTCATGTTGATTGGTCCTCGTCCAGAGTAGGAGGTGAGGGTTGGGTCGGCGCCGCAGGCCAGCAGGAAGCGCACCACCTCCACGTGGTCGTTCTCCACGGCGTCATGCAGCGGTCTGACCACACACAGAAAATAAACAATAGAATATAATAGAATATAATAAAGATCAGCCCAGTTATTTTACACACGTTGTTATGTACGACGGCGTTTTAGGGCCGTTACAGGATTTGATATTATATATTTTTTAAGAAAACACCATTTTTTAGGGTTCAATATCTTCAGATATAAAACTCCTACAGCCGTGAACTTTGGTAGAAGTACAGATGGAATAGTGTACAACAGATCTGACTAATTGAAAGGCTCGGCAAGATGTCATATTTTTAATTACTGGCCTTTGAAAATGGGAAAAAAAGTGCAAAATGGGTGATTTTGGGGCCCCAGGAAGTCCCCCAAAGTATATACACATGGATGTTTCTATATTTCCTACTAAAAATATAATGTTTGATTGATGTTATTGCAAATTTCAGGGGATCTAACATAAACAGAATCAGATATACGGCAAGAATGACAGGCCGAGGTCTTTGAGATGCCAAAATGCCGACGTTGACTCATTCATACGACCATAAAAGATAGGACAGTTGAAGACGTCACCTTGGACTTTCTCACAGTTTTCAGACATTTTTAGATTTAAACAGAGAAAATAATAAAAGAAGAAATAGTTTCAGCCTTAAAACAAACAAGACATAAAAGTATTGTTCTCCTGGTTGGTGAAGATTCGTTTCTATGCAGATGATGCAGTTATCTCTACAGTAGCCTCCTGTCTAAATCAAACTATTACTCACCTACAAACTGCCTTTTACACACTTCAGGGATCATATAACTGGACAACATAACCCGGAGATGTCTCGTACCTGGTCCCATCCTGAGCGCTGCAGTTGACGTCGGCGCAGTGCTCCACCAGGTGGCGTACGATCCCCAGCCAGCCGCGGGCGCAGGCCTCATGCAGGGCGCAGTAGCCGGCGTTGTCTCGGTGGTTAACGTCGCAGATCCGCCGCTCCAGACAGTACAGCACCACCTCCTGGACACCGGGACACATTGAGGGATACTGGATGGTCATAAATATTTTAATTATTTAGGTTTTAATTGTTGATGAAAAACTAAACAACCGTACACACGGTAAGATTTTATCTCAGACGTTAACTACAAAGTTCTTGTAGGAACTTTATTAATGACGTTTGTGTCCATCGTAACGCTGTTTATAAACTGATCGACTGTTAACGATGATTTGGTTCCAACTTTCAACTCCAACTGAACCAATTGGGGGTTGCTACGCTGTTTACCCCGCGAAGAAACCTCATTTTACCACGAAAACAAACCTCATTTTACCACGAAAACAAACCTCATTTTACCAAGAAAACAAACCTCATTTTACCACGAAAACAAACCTCATTTTACCAAGAAAACAAACCTCATTTTACCAAGAAAACAAACCTCATTTTACCAAGAAAACAAACCTCATTTCACCACGAAAACAAACCTCATTTTACCACGGAAACAAACCTAATTCTACCCTGAAAACAAACCTCATTTTACCCTGAGAAGAAACCTAATTTTACCACGAAAACAAACCTAATTTTACCACGGAAACAAACTTAATTTTACCCTGAAAACAAACCTCATTTTACCCTAAGAAGAAACCTCATTCTACCACGAAAACAAAACTAATTTTACCATGAAAACAAGCCTTATTTTACCACGAAAACAAGCCTTATTTTACCACGAAAACAAACCTCATTTTACCATGAAAACAAACCTCATTTTACCAAGAAAACAAACCTCATTTTACCACAAAAACAAACCTCATTTTACCACAAAAACAAACCTCATTTTACCACGAAAACAAACCTCATTTCACCACGAAAACAAACCTCATTTTACCACGAAAACAAACCTCATTTTACCAAGAAAACAAACCTCATTTCACCACGAAAACAAACCTCATTTTACCACGGAAACAAACCTAATTCTACCCTGAAAACAAACCTCATTTTACCCTGAGAAGAAACCTAATTTTACCACGAAAACAAAACTCATTTTACCACGAAAACAAACCTAATTTTACCACGGAAACAAACCTAATTTTATCCTGAAAACAAACCTCATTTTACCCTAAGAAGAAACCTCATTCTACCACGAAAACAAAACTAATTTTACCACGAAAACAAACCTCATTTTCCCCCGAGAAGAAGGTAGACATTGCACCTTTATATCTTTACGTGGACAACAGTCGTTGATATATTAATGCTCTGAATATGGAATAGAGAACCTTTAAGAGACGAACGCCTCCGAGGACTGAAACCTCTCTCTCTCTTGTTCTTCTTCTGCTCTTGAAATGATTGCGGCTGATAATAAACGTCCTGTGTGTGTCGTGATGGACGACGGCTTCATTTACAAACTGAGCTTGTTAGCTTCACCGCTGCACCTCAACGAGAGAGAGAGGGAGGAAGAGGAGGAGGAAGGGCGACACTGGTGAGGCCTGACTAGAGCTGTCACACTGGGCATGAAATATTCACACCATGTGTGTGTGTGTGTGCGTGTGTGTGTGTGTGCGGTTTAACAAATGCCTGCACACACACACACACACTTTATTCTGCCTCACAATGATTTCACAACGACGACTGAATTTCAATAAAGGGCATCGGTGTCGACACAGTGCTGCAGCGTTAATGTCACAGGTTTGAGTCCAGCTGGTGACGCCTGCTGTTAACGGGTCTGTCCTGAGGGTGGCGCTGAAGGAAAGGTCATTAACATGTAGAGGGTTCATCCTCTGAGGAGCAGGAATGGAAAGGAAACATAGAGGTTTCTTCTCAGGGTAAAATGAGGTCTATACTCCCGGGTGCGTTTGCGTCTCGTTACCTCGTATCCCAGGCGGGCGGCGCGCTGCAGCAGCGTCTCTCCGGCGTTCTTGTTCACGATGAGCCGGCGGACTTCAGGGGGGGCGGGCCGGGCGATGTGGGCGTGCTGCGGCGAGGGCGAGGGAGGCGGGTCGGACGGGGACGCCTGAAAGAGACGTTTGAAGTGATTAGCGTGAGCTGGAGGATCGCTTTTATTACCAACGAACAACAACGACAGGCGCTCGCTGGGTTTCTACGTTCAGCACCGTCAGAGGTTTACTCTGGTTGAAAATAGAGCTGCAGCTCCTCGACTCTCACAACTCTGATCGCTGAGCTTCATGTGTGGAAAGCCTGAGGCTGATGATGAGGTGGAGGAGGACGAGGAGGAAGAGGAGGAGGAGGAGGAGGAGGAGGAGGAGGAGGATTTGTTTTAAAGTAAAGAAGAAATGAAAGGATTCTCTCTCTCTTCACTGTCTGCATGGCTCACTCTCCCACTTCCTCTTTCTTTTGTTTCCTCGAGTTCATCGTCGCATGTTGACTTTGACTGTAACGTAGCAGAAACAGCATCAGTTCACCATTATCTTCATATCTGAGCGATCATCGTGTCTAACAGCTGTAAACAACTGAAAAAGAAGGAGTTATCTGATTAGGATGCTTCCTGGACGGTTTTCTAGGTACAGAACCAGGACATGCTGGAGGACACGCTGGAGGACATGCTGAAGGACGTCCGGACTACGTTACTCAGGGCCCTTTTGCCTCATTTGGTCCGGTATTTAGGACTTTTCAGTTTGATCCGAACCAAAATTACACGTATGAAACCTCCCCGGACCAAACAGTCAAACCTTGGTCCGAGGAAAGTCTGTAGGTGACTCCAACAAGACGCAGGTGATGACAACGACAAGACATAGATGATGACAATGACAAGATGTAGGTGATGACAACGACAAGACGTAGGTGATGACAATGACAAGACCTAGGTGATGACAACGACAAGACCTAGGTGATGACAACGACAAGACCTAGGTGATGACAATGACAAGACCTAGGTGATGACAAAGACAAGACGCAGGTGACAACGTCAAGACGTAGGCGACGATAACAGGACGTAGGAGACTATGACAGGACGTAGTTGGTGTTAACAGTACAGAGGCGGTGATGAACGACAGGATGTAGGTGACGACAACGACAAGACATAGGTGACAATAACAGGCCGTAGGTGGTGACAACGACGAGACGTAGGCAACAATAACAGGAGGTAGGCGACAATAACAGAACGTAGGCAACGACGAAAGGATGTAGGTGGTGAGGACTATGGGAAGTAGATGATGACGACGACAGGATGTAAGTGGAGAAGACAACGAGATGTAGGCGACGACAACAGGACGTAGTTCGTGATGACGACGACAAGATATAGTTGATGACAATGACAAGACATAAATGATGAGGATGATGGGACGTATGCGCCAACGACATGATGTAGGTGACGACAGGACGTAGGTGACGATGAATACTAGTAGTACTGCTACTACAAAACTAACAAAAGGAACTACTAATTTATGCATTTAAGAGTTAATTCCGTTGACATCAGGGTTAATGGTTTTATGTGTGTGACAGACACTAATCATAATAAATGACCGTGGTGCAGCAGTGCCTTGCTCAGAGGCTCTGCAGCTGAATTTGAACCTTCCAGATTTGAACGGAAATTCATAATAATCCTGAACAGTGATGTTGATCCATATTACAATCAAAACTCCCTTTAAATGAATAAATATGTGTATTCTCTCAAGTTATGGATTTTTTCTGTTTATTTTTATCATAAAATTTTGGTCATTTTAATAAATAAATATGTTTATCCTCTTGCGTTATAGATTTTTTGTATCATTAAATTTTGATTATTTGTTTTTAAATTGACTCAGATTTTTAAATATTATTATATTTCTTATTTAAACTCGGATGAATTCCGTCTGTGTTTCCTGAATGAGGATAAACGCAGGAAGAGACGATGAGAAACTGCAGCGCTGAGCAGCCGACGCCACGGCAACAGCCTCCGCCGCTTAGCAGCCAGACAGCGTGTGCGTGTTAACGCGTTAGTGTGTGTGTGTGTGTGTGTGTGTGTGTGTGCAGGCGTCTGTCAAACGCTCGTCGTCACGCATCAGCAAACAGGAAGCCAGCTTTGCCCTGGAGGTGTGTGTGTGTGTTTTAGTGTGTGTTTGGTGTGTGTGTGTTTTCTAGCGCAGCAAACAAGGAAAAGAGACGGTGTGTGTGTGTGTGTTAGTGTGTGTTTTAGTGTGTGTGCGTCCTCGCTGCCCGGAGGAAATCTCCGGTGCAGCAGCTGTCAGAACGACACAAGCCGCCGCCGCTACCGCCGCTACCGCCGCTACCGCCGCACACACAGAATACATGTGGAGAATATTATTCTTCCTCCATAACCTTCAATCACTCCCTCCCTCCTCCCTCCCTCCTCCCTCCTCCCTCCCTCCCTCCTTCACTCCCTCTCTCATTCACTTTAATCTGCAGTGAATTCAATTACACACACACACACACACAGTAACACACACACGTCGTCCCTGCAGAGATTTCCCAGCGAGCTCCAATCAGGACGATAATTGCAGCGATTAACAGCGAGAGAAGAAGAAAGAAAGAAAGGAGGAACAACAGAAGAAGAAGAAAAACAACTAAATCTGACGATATTTGAGATTGTGTGTTTGAGCTGTGGAGTTTGGTGTAAAAATGAAAAGACAAAAGATGGAGGTTATTTGGGAATCAAACCTCGGTACTGTTTATGTAGCGACTAAATGTGTCCGAGGAACCGAGCGAGGAGGACTGAGTCAGATCTCCAGCTCAGTTTCAAGGCGTTTCTTTTACTATTTTAACTAAAACGTATCGTTTTAACACCGTCTTGGAACAGGACGTAGGTGATGATAACGACAAGACGTAGGCAGCAACGGAGGAACACAGGCGGTGATGATGACAGGACGTAGGTGATGACAATGGGACGTAGGTGATGACAACGACAAGACGTAGGCGACAAGACATAGGCGACAACGACGGAACGCAGGAGGTGATGATGACAGGACGTAGGTGACGACAATGGGACATAGGTGATGACAACGACAAGATGTAGGTGACGACGATGGGACGTAGGTGATGACAACGACAAGACGTAGGTGACAACGGCGGAGCGTAGGCGGTGATGATGACAGGACGTAGGTGAAGACAATGGGACGTAGGTGATGACAACGACAAGACATAGGCGACAAGACGTAGGCGACAACGACGGAACGCAGGAGGTGATGATGACAGGACGTAGGTGATGACAATGGGACATAGGTGATGACAACGACAAGACGTAGGCGACAACGGTGGAACGCAGGCGGTGATGATGACAGGACGTAGGTGATGACAATGGGACGTAGGTGATGACAACGACAAGACGTAGGCGACAAGACATAGGCGACAACGATGGAACGCAGGAGGTGATGATGACAGGACGTAGGTGACGACAATGGGACATAGGTGATGACAACGACAAGATGTAGGTGACGACGATGGGACGTAGGTGACAACGGCGGAGCGTAGGCGGTGATGATGACAGGACGTAGGTGAAGACAATGGGACGTAGGTGATGACAACGACAAGACATAGGCGACAAGACGTAGGCGACAACGACGGAACGCAGGAGGTGATGATGACAGGACGTAGGTGATGACAATGGGACATAGGTGATGACAACGACAAGACGTAGGCGACAACGGCGGAACGCAGGCGGTGATGATGACAGGACGTAGGTGATGACAATGGGACGTAGGTGATGACAACGACAAGACGTAGGCGGCAAGACATAGGCGACAACGACGGAACGCAGGAGGTGATGATGACAGGACGTAGGTGACGACAATGGGACATAGGTGATGACAACGACAAGATGTAGGTGACGACGATGGGACGTAGGTGATGACAACGACAAGACGTAGGTGACAACGGCGGAGCGTAGGCGGTGATGATGACAGGACGTAGGTGAAGACAATGGGACGTAGGTGATGACAACGACAAGACATAGGCGACAAGACGTAGGCGACAACGACGGAACGCAGGAGGTGATGATGACAGGACGTAGGTGATGACAATGGGACATAGGTGATGACAACGACAAGACGTAGGCGACAACGGCGGAACGCAGGCGGTGATGATGACAGGACGTAGGTGATGACGATGGGACATAGGTGATGACAATGACAAGACGTAGGTGACGATGATGGGACGTAGGTGATGACAACGACAAGACGTAGGCGACGACGATGGGACCTAGGCGATGATGACAACGGAAAGTACACGACGACGACGTAACGTAGGCGGTGATGATTTCAGGACGTAGGCAACGACAATGGGACGTAGGTGATGACATCGACAAGACGTAGGCGATGACGATGGGACGTACGTGATGATGACAACGGGATGTAGGCGATGACGACAGTATGTAGGCGACGATGAGGGGACGAAGGCAACACTGACGGAACGTAGGTGATGACATGTAAAGGCTGAGACGAGGAGACGTATGTCTCGTCGACGTTTTGACTTGGTCTTTTCGTTCTCTGAACACGGTCTTGTGGGTATAAGAAAACAAGCGCTCCCCGACCACCCGTTTTACCTAGAGGCGCTTGATTTGAACACCTGCAAGCTCCGAACATTTTCCTTTTTTTATTTATGGCTTTATTTTTCTCGTAAACGTGAATCAATTTGGAGAAAACAAGCGCTCCCTCCCTCCCGACCTCGTCCCCCGGGTGTCTGAGTGGGTGTATGAGTCATGATGAGTCTCATCTGTTTTTACATGTCAGCCTCAAACTAAACAACAAAACAAGCGCTCTCAAACTCCTTTTATCCACATCTGGATTTTAACACCGTCAACACTGAAAACATCACAACCAGGAAGCTAAACAACAAAACAAGCGCTCCTCTCTCACCTTTCCACTCGCCTCATCGTCGCTTCCTCCCCCGTCTCTCTCCTCCTCCCTCGCCGCTTCTCCTCCCGTGTGCTTCATCTTGCAGGGACGCTTGCCCTTCGGCCTGCTGAGGTCGTCTTCGTGGCAGCGGAAGGGATGGCGGTCGGCACAGGGCGAGAAGGAGGGAGGAAGAGGAGGTAAGGAAGGGAGGAAGCCGGAGACCCGGCGGCTCTCCCTCAGCTTCTGATGCTTGTCCTGGAGGCGGGAGGCGAGGGAGGTGAAGGATGCAGGGGACGGTTGCCGGGGGAGATGGGCGGGAGAGGAGGGCGGCGACGCGTGGACAACTGAAAGAAAACAGAAGAAGAAGTTTGATTTTTACCAGCAGGAAATCAGACACACTGTGACGTTGTCGTAGAACTGTGAAGGGTTTATCTGTTTCTTTACCTCTCGGGTCATCCCTCCTCACAAACGTCGGGTCGCACCAGCCTCCGTTGACCTCTGACCTCCCCCTGACGGCCGGGACGTCCACTCTGAACTTCCTGTCAACCTCTGCCGAACTCTGGCCGGAGGGCAGCCATTGGCTGAGCTCCCCGGGGAGGCGGGGCTTGTTGAGTCGGAGGCCGTTGAGCTCGATGCAAACCTTCAGCTTCTTCACGTCCTCCAGGGTCGAGTCTAACAGCCAATGAGCAGTCAGGAGGGATGAAACAACAGCCAATCAGAGGACAGGATGTCATTATAATGACAGTCAATAAATGATCAGAATAAACTCTCACTATGTTCTTGTATAAATGTTTAATGAGAAGATGAGAGGACCCAGTATAGAACCCTGAGGAACACCAGGAGAAATGTCCTCCAGTGCCTACGTTGGTGTTTTTGCTTGTTGTGATGTCATTTCCTGGAGCATCTAGTGAAATCTGAAGACCACCATGCAGATATCTCCACATTAAACTAAAGACTGTTTTCATTAATCTGATTATTCTATTTATTATTTATGCAGGAACTCCCGTCCTACCGTTGGTGACCTTGGTCTTCTTGTTGGGGTTTCCGATCCGGTCCTCCTCCCGGTCCTCCTCCCTCCCTCTCTTCAGCCGGCTGCTGCTGATGCTGCTCTGGTGGAACGGCTCCAGACTGAAGAGGCGCCGTCGGTTCGCCACCACGTTGGGACTGGAACCTCCGAGTGGAGCTGCGGCGGTCGGTGTGGCGGTCGGCGTGGTCGGCATGGGGGTTGGCGTGGGGGTCGGCGTGGGGGTCGGCGTGGGGGTCGGCGTGGCGGTCGACGTGGAGACGTTTCCGTGAAGCAGCCCTCTGGCTGTGGACAGAAACCTTTGTTGTTGTTGTTTCTTCTTCTCTTCCTGCAGACATCCTTCTTCATCTTTGTTCTTCTTCTGCTCCTCTGCTGAGGCGTCCTCCTTCTCTCCGAGGACGGGGAGGTCGTCGGAGTGGCGGCACGGCGGCAGGACGGGGAGGTCGACTGAGCGGCGGCACTGCGGCAGGACGGGGAGGTCGTCTGAGTGGCGGCACGGCGGCAGGACGGGGAGGTCGTCGGAGTGACGGCACGGCGGCAGGACGGGGAGGCGGCTGTGAGGGCAGGATGGACGGAAACCTGCAAAAACAAACATGACAGAAATAACTTTCTTCTTCTTGTGAGATGAATCTGCGATGTCTCACATTTACGTTTTCTAGTTTTGTCGATTTTGTGATATAAATGTTCGTGACCTTGAGAAAACAAAAAAAGTTAACGTCTAAAAGTTACCGTTTAAAAGTTAACGTCTAAAAGCTACCATTTAAAAGTTAACTAAAAGTTAACGTCTAAAAGTTAACAACTAAAAGTTAACGTCTAAAAGTTAACAACTAAAAGTTAACAGCTAAAAGTTAACGTCTAAAGGTTAACGTCTGAAAGTTAACGTCTAAAAGTTAACGTCTGAAAGTTAACGTCTGAAAGTTAACGTCTGAAAGTTAACGTCTAAAGGTTAACGTCTAAAAGTTAACGTCTAAAAGTTAACGTCTAAAGGTTACCGTCTAAAGGTTAACGTCTAAAAGTTAACGTCTAAAAGTTAACGTCTAAAAGTTAACGTCTAAAGATTAACGTCTAAAGATTAACGTCTAAAGATTACCGTCTAAAGGTTACCGTCTAAAGGTTACCGTGGAAACGAAGCAGAGAGACTCCAGTCAGTGTCTCAGGTGTTGATGTGAACACGGTGCTTCCTGGAGGAAACGAGTGCGGCGGTTTGTGAACGAGGTGCACCGAGAGTTCAACTGAGTGTGAATGACGCTCACACACTCAAACACACACTGAGTGCACACAGAAAGAGAGGTGTGTGTGTGAGCGTGCACGCCATCCTGCAGAGCTCAGTAAATCCTCTTACCTCTCGCTGCCTCGGCGGCGGCCTCACAGGGACTTCCTCCTCTTCCTCCCTCTCTCTTCCTCCCCTCCTCTTCCTCCTCTTCCTCCTCCCTCCCTCCGTCTCCCCGCTGGCCGTCTGCCAGCTCCGCCTCCGCCTCCGCCATTCCTTCTTCCTCTTCCTCTTCTTCTTCTCCTCTTCCTCCCTCTTTCTCCTTCAGCTCCAGCTCAGAGAACCTCAGCATCGCTCGCTGACAAACAAACACATGAACACACATCAGTGTCAACATCCTGTTTACATCTGTTACTTCCTGTCTCCTGACAGGAGACGCTCAGGTCTGAACGGGCACATCGGCTCCTCAACAACCTCCCGTCACGTCATCGCTTCGTAGACGCATACATCTGTCTCCCGTCTTAACCATAACACTGATAGAAGAAGTGGACGTCGTCACCGTGACGGTCGAAGGACTGACGTCTGAAGACTCCAGTTTGGCATTTTGGTCGTCTCCGTCTTAGTTTATTAGGGATGCACCGATACCTCTATATTTTAGACCGAGTACAACACCTTCCATTTGGGTACTCTCCAATACCGAGTACTGATACGAGTACCGATACAAGTACCGATATGAGTACCGATACCGAGTACCGATACAAGTACCAATACGAGTACCGATACTGAGTACCGATACCGAGTACCGATACGAGTACCAATACGAGTACCGATACTGAGTACCGATACTGAGTACCGATACCGAGTACCGATACGAGTACCGATACGAGTACCGATACGAGTACCGATACCGAGTACCGATACCGAGTACCGATACGAGTACCAATACTAATAATTTACAGGAGAAAAAACTTGGATATTCTCTGAGATTTAAGTCGTAAATTTACAAAAACAACACAAATTAACGAGTCTTTTCTTCTTCTTTAAACACAAAACCAAACCTCACATTTTCAGTGTGGTTAAAGTAGTCGAGGATAATCTGGGCTCCGAGAATGAAGAAGAGGAGGAAGAAAGGAGGATTCCATTAAAAGTACGACTCCGTCCTCCTCCATTTGCCGAGGGAGGGAAGAGGAGGATGAGGAGGAGGATGAAGAGGAGGATGAAGAGGAGGATGAAGAGGAGGATGAAGAGAAGGATGGAGAGGAGGATGGAGAGGAGGATGGAGAGGTGGATGGAGAGGAGGATGGAGAGGAGGATGAGGAGGAAGATGGAGAGATCTAATTTGAGTTGAAGGGGGGATCTCGAGGGGACGAGGAGGTGAAGAGAAAGAAGAATAACAAGCGACGAACGTTGAGGCAGAGAAACAGAAATAGAGATGAAAAGGAGAAGAGATAAATATATAGACAGTTTCTCTTCTTCATCGTGGAGAGAAAGCGACCACATCCAGTCGGTGTGTGTTATCCCAACGCGACCTCAACGTGACCTCAACACGACCTCAACACAAACTCAACACGACCTCAACACGAACTCAACACAACGCCAATACGACCTCAACACGACCCAATGCAACCTCAACACGACCCCAACGCGACCTCAACGCGAACTCAACACGACCCCAATACGACCTCAACACGACCCCAACACGACCCCAACACGACCCCAACGTGACCTCAACACGACCTCAACACGACCCCAACGCGACCTCAACACAACCCCAACACGACCTCAACACGACCCCAACGCCACCTCAACACGAACTCAACACGACCCCAATACGACCTCAACACGACCCCAACACGACCCCAACACGACTCCAACGCGACCTCAACACGACCCCAACGCGACCTCAATATGACCCCAAAGTGACCTCAACACGACCCCAATACGACCTCAACACAACTCCAAGGCGACCTCAACGCGACCTCAACACGACCTCAACACGACCCCAAGGCGACCCCAATACGACCTCAACACAACTCCAACGCGACCTCAACGCGACCTCAACACAACCTCAACACGACCCCAACGTGACCTCAACACGACCCCAATACGACCTCAACACAACTCCATCGCGACCTCAACGCGATCTCAACACGACCTCAACACGACCCCAAGGCGACCCCAATACGACCTCAACGTGACCTCAACCCGACCCCAATACGACCTCAACACAACCCCAGCGCGACCTCAAACACTCGGAGACGAGGAAGAAAAAAGAGAGGAGGAAGAGGAGGAGGAGGTGAAAGAGAAGACAGCTCTCCTCGTAACACCTCCTCATACCTGTAAGAATATTCACTGAGTTTTAATTCGCAAATTTACGAGAAAAAAAAAAAATGCATGAGAAAAAACTCACAAATTTAAGAGCAAAAGAGACGTGTATAATTTCTGGTGTTAAATTTTGGAGAAAAAACACAATTTACAAGCAAAAATATTAATAATGTATATTCGATTAAAGAGAGAAACGTCCAGCAGTTAAACGAAGTGGGACTTTCCTAAACCCAGAATAGTAGAGTAGAATTAGACCACAATGAAGCGTTCGCCTGCTTCCTCTCAGTCAGACTTAAATCCTCTAATGAACAATAAGTAGCAGATTCTACATCAGAAAACTTGAAGATTAGATCTGCCCGTCTCACCAGACTATCACCTCCATCGACTAACGAAGGGAAGAGAATGTAAAGGTAGATCTTACCTGAAGTGCTCGCTGCTCTCTGCTCAGCTTGCTGGAGTCGGCGTAAAGCTCCGTGGTCACGCATTTGATCCGGTCGCCCACGTAGCCGGATGAGTTGGCGATGCGTTTGGTGAGGCCGGAGCGCCGGAACTTGCTGCAGCCGTCATCCTCGTCTAGCAGGAGATCCATGCTGTCCTCGTTCACATCGCCACAGCCGGTGGCGGCGAGGCCAAAGTCCGCCGTCTCTCTCCGGATCTCATCGGAGGAAAGGTTTTCATATTTTAGGTCTTTGTTAACCGGCGGTTCTGGAGTCAGATCTGCAGGGATTAAGTTGGTGGGATTGGAAGGTGAAAGGTGCCGACAGGTTTGGCCTCGAGGAAGATTGTTTCGTAATGTGGGATTGTTGTGCACACAAGTTTGGTTATTTCCAGAAAACTGGCCTTTAGAGGGGGTATTCCCACAATTTGGACAACTAAAACACGTATTTCCGCATGTAGGAGCCCTGATGTTTCCACAAACTGGATGCACGGCATTGCTGTTTTCACAATTTATAAATCTGGGGTTGATGCTCCTGCAGTTTGGGGACTCAGGGTTGCGATTTCCAAGAGTTGGGCCGCTGAAAAGCCTGGGTTCAATAGTTGGAGCCCTCGGCGCCAGATTTCTACAACATGGGCCCACGAAGTTTCTGTTGACAAAACTTGGACTTGTTGGGTTGTTCGTAACTCCTCCAGCTGGAACCCTGGGATTAAAACTCCTGGATGCTGGGACCTGGGACCTGGAATCTCTACATACTGGTTCCTTACTGCTGCAGACTGGACTGTCCGGATGACAGCTGCCCCCATCAGACGGACTCTTTGGGCTGGTGACAGCACACACTGCTCGCATGATGTCACTAGAACAGTTTTCTTTGCTAAAAGGAACCAATGAGTTTCTAGAAGGGCTTTGCTCAGGGGTTTTATTGGCCTTAGCTTCATTGCCAGCGCTGTCAACACCATTATTTTGACCGCTAGTGGCACCCAAGTCCGCAGCACCACCAGAGGCTTTACATTTTCTAGAAAACTGCTGAGGGGAAGTTCGGGCAGAGCGCATCGTCTGCTCCTCTGGGATGTCTGGGAATGGACTAAGTGGTTCCTCGTTTTCCGGGATCTCCTCTGGGATGGGGGAAGGCTGTGATTGGGAAGTGTTGGGTAAGCCTTGTCTCGGCTCGGCAGCCTGGCTGGGAGGAAGGGCTTTTGGAGGCTCTCTTTCGTGGATGTGGTTACCGCCAATCTTAGAGGAATCCTCTCTAGATGGAGAGTTGTGCTTGTTGGTGGACAATTCATCCTCTGGCTCATCGTGCACCAGGTCGATACAAACTACATCATCTCTGGTAGAAGTGAGGCTTCTACCTGAAGCCTTTATGGTTTGGTTTGTGGACTTTTCGTCACTCCTTTGGGAGCTATCAGCATCCGGCCTGTCCTGGTTCCGGTATGGTTCTGCATTCCAGGTTTTATCCTGGGTCTCAAGTCGGTCGAGACCCGGGTGGGAGGGGACAGGTGGAGGGGCCATCCCCCGGGAATTCTGGTATGGCATGAAGTCACCCTGGTTTGGATGTACTCCATATGGAAGTCCATGTTTTGGTGGGTAAAAGCTGCCGTTGCCCAGCAAGGCTGGGTGGGTATAGATAGGCCCTTTGCCTGGTATGGTCATGCGTTGCAAGGACATATTCTCAGCAACTGAGTACGGGATGTAGCGGTTAGTGTAACCTAAGCCAGGAGGGAGGTAGGAGTCACCGTAGATTTGACTGGACGAGTTTCCATTTCCAATGCGAGATTGCTGCTGTGGATGAGGTGTCTCTTGAGCCTCTGGCTTAGAACGAGTTTCTCCTTTACTGCTCGGATTCTCCAAATCAATCGGGGGAACTCGTGGCCATTCAACTTTGGACTTTGGGGAAGGAGATGATGCAGAAGGTCTTCCCCCTGAGGCAGGGCTGGGAATACTGGTCACCTCCACGGTCGTGGAGCCAGGTGAGTTCTGAGGTTGTGGATGATGATCACTCTTGTTTTTCATAATTTGGGAGCTGACAGCCGAGGAAGGACCCGGAGCAACCCAAGGGGATGGCACAGTGCTGATCTTTTCAGGAGTCTTTTCTGGAGTGGTAACCGGTGGGGGTAGACCTTCCTTTAGGTTCTGGCTGGCTAGCAGCCCGTAATGAGACGGTGGTAAATACCCCAACTTGGCCAGGGCCTCTAGTTTGGACGGGAATCCATTTGAGAATTCCTCCAACTCTTTGGCAGACAGATCCAAAGGGTTTTCCCTGGAGTTTTTGGCAGGTTTTTGAGGTACAGCTTTGTCCTGTGATGTCTTTGCAGGTGATTTACACTTCTCTGAGCTGGCATCTTTGGTTTTGTTGCTGCCTGAATGCTCCGAGCTCAGGCTGCCCTTTTTAAAGGTGTGAGACCCTGACAGTGAGGTTGAGGATGAGGAGGTGCTCCTGTAAAGCGACTTTTGGAGGTCTGTAGTGGTGTTGTTGAGGGGTTGAGGTGGGGGAACTAGAGGATGGGTAACTGTGGGTGACTCTAAGGTAGCAGTGCTAGCTGAACTGCTAACAGCGGCACCAGTACTCCCACTACTACTGCTGCTGCTAATAGTGTTCTTGGTGGAAGTGGGTTGACTGGACTTTGCGCTACTGCTGCTATGTTGTCGATCAGTATGATGAACAGCTTGAGGCTCCTGGTGGATCTGTGGGCTGGTGCTAAAGGGTTCCTGATGCACTGGAGGACCAAGGCCCTGTAAGGCCTGGTCCTGGCAGTGGGACCGGGGTGAAAGGACAGCAGGAGCTGGAGTTGCGGTAGGGATCCTGATTAGAGGACCCAGTGGGGATGAGATGTGGGCTGGGCCATAATGAGGCAGGTAGAAAAGTCTGTCTTCCCCAGGTGAGCTGCTTCCTGCCCCAGCAGCACACAACGACTGATACGCCAGCTGCTGGTGAAGGAACGGTGACGGCTGGGACAGGAAGGACGCCTTGTACGCCATGTCAAGGAAGGGGTACATGGTTGCATCAGCATAAGGGCTGATCCAGGGTAACCTCAGGAAGCCACCAGCACCGTTCAGACCCAGTTCTGACTGCTTGTCAGTGGATAAAACTCGGCGGTCCAGCCCCAGGCCATCACCTCCTGCAGCAGGGACAGCCAGCGGTTTCTGAAACCCTGGGGGTGGGCTCTTGTAAAGTCCAACATATCCATTTGTGGATTTCTGACCATCCAACAGGACTACACCTGGTTTGTACAGGAGATCATAACCAAGCGGGAGGGAAGTGCCAGCCTCCTGGGGCTTTTCAGCAGAGAGAGGATGGACGCCGGGGAAGAAGATTCCCCCGTGGGGGCGGTAGTTTTCCCCCACCAGAGCGTTGCGGTCGATACTGAGGGCAGCTAGCGGGTTCATCCTGTAAGATGTGCCGGCATCCACCTGCAACATGGAGACGACAGTCAAAATAAGTAACGACCAAACCGCTTTCTGGTTTAACACATAGAGAACAGAACAGTTTAAAGTCGTGTTTTTATGGAACGGTTAAAATATTCCGTGATGCTACATCGCGTGACGCTACATTCCGTAAACGCGACATTCCGTGGCGCTACATTCCGTAAACGCGACATTCCGTAAACGCGACATTCCGTGACGCTACATTCCGTGACGCTACATTCCGTGAAGCTACATTCCGTGACGCTACATTCCGTAAACGCGACATTCCGTGACGCTACATTCCGTAAACGCTACATTCCGTAAACGCTACATTCCGTGACGCTACATTCCGTGACGCTACATTCCGTGACGCTACATTCCGTGACGCTACATTCCGTGATGCTATATTCTGTGACGCAGTGATGACTTCTTCCTTTAGACAGAAAGGAGATTTCAGTTCACCATCAGCTGGACATTAAATTAGATTTATAAATCTGAATGTCTGCAGTATAGATTTAAACCCAGTATTACAGTCAAACTGTGAGATAAAGCGTTCCGTGTTAAATTCACCGCTGAAGGACAAACAGGACTGAAGGAGGAGACAGATCTCTACGGGACACCAGGCTGGGATTTCACAGAGAAAAGACGTTTCTTTAGTATTCCTGGATGACATCCGACGCCGGCAGCGACTCTCTCTCTCCCTCTCTCTCTCTGTCTCTCCGTCTCCCGCTCTCTTGCTCTCTCTCTCTCTCTCTCTCTCTCTCTCTTTCTCTCCACATCCAGGAAACAGAGAGAAGAGAGAAGAGATAAACAAAGAGAGAGAGAGAGAGAGAGAGACAAAGAGGAAGCTTGGCAGAAAGAGAGAGAGAAAAAAACCCAGCCTAATTGAATTTCCTGTCACACGGCATGGTGAACCTTCTCTGATTGGCTATCAGCCGCAGGGCCATTAAGAAATTATCCAGACAGCTGGGTGGCCGCCGAGATGTGGAGCGAGCAGAGAGACATCTCACTCCCTTTGGTTTTCAGGGACCCAAAACTAATATGTAAAAGAGAGCGGAGAGAGGTGGCCGGAGGAAAAGGAACAACTGATTGGAGGGAATTGATGGAAAAGCAGCGGTGATCAGTTTCTGTACGTACAGATAACACAGGAAGTAGTTCTCTTTAGGAGGAACTTTCCTACAATGAGTTGAGCTTTATAGAAACGCAAAAGTATAAACCGATAACAGATGTGTCCGTTACCATAACCGTCGTCATGTGACGTGACATTCCACAACATTTACTTACAAGACATTTAATGACATTTAACGTGACCTTTCATGATGAGACATGGTGAGACGTCTGTGAGATTTTCTGAGAAATTTCAAAATGTGACACGACATCATGACACAACATTTTGAGACGCTACATTCCGTAACGCTATATTCCGTAACGCTACATTCCGTAACGCTACATTCCGTAACGCTACATTCCGTAAGGCTACATTCCGTAAGGCTACATTCCGTAAGGCTACATTCCGTAACGCTACATTCCGTAAGGCTACATTCCGTAAGGCTACATTCCGTAACGCTACATTCCGTAAGGCTACATTCCGTAAGGCTACATTCCGTAAGGCTACATTCCGTAACGCTACATTCCGTAAGGCTACATTCCGTAAGGCTACATTCCGTAACGCTACATTCCGTAAGGCTACATTCCGTAAGGCTACATTCCGGGACGTTACATTACAAGGCGGTACATGTTGGAATGCTACATTTCGAGACAACATTTTTGAACACTGCATTTTGTGATGCAGCATTCCGTAACTCTAGATTTTGTAATGTTACATTTAGTGACGCAGCATTCCGTAACTCTAGATTTTGTAATGTTACATTTTGTGACGCAGCATTCCGTAACTCTAGATTTTGTAATGTTACATTTTGTGACGCAGCATTCCGTAACTCTAGATTTTGTAATGTTACATTTTGTGACGCAGCATTCCGTAACTCTAGATTTTGTAATGTTACATTTTGTGACGCAGCATTCCGTAACTCTAGATTTTGTAATGTTACATTTTGTGACGCAGCATTCTGTAACTCTAGATTCCGTAACGCTACATTTGGGAATGTGACATTTGGTGACATAAACATTGGATATAAAATTGACTTTCATGATGTGAACAATCTAATTAAACTCTTAGTTTTTTCGGGGTGCCCCAGTAATCTAATGGTTAAATCAGTTACCACATAAACGCAGTGTCCATAGTTTTACTGTCTCACTAATCAAATAAACACAAAACACCAAACACATCATCTTTAAACTGCTTCATGTGTTCATCCCTTCAGATTAAAGTCTTGTGTTTCCTCTCGGACTCAGAGTGTCCAGACTGAACCTCCAAGAGCTGAAACTGTTTTTTGTATTTGATCAAACAAAACTGAAACTACAGCCTCTAACTCTGGAACCTGAACGTGGTGACATCAACACTAGACCTGACGTTGACCTTTGACCTTACCATGCTGTGAGCCGGCGGGTTTCTGCTTCAGACGGGACCGCCTGCCTGGAGGACGCCGCTCAGTCCGCCATGTCTGCAGACGGACACAAACGCCACATGAGACACACATACACAACCTGAAACACACAGAGGTCTCACTCTGTCCCTGATTCCAGAGACATTTTCAATACATTTCTTGAAATTGTCACAGAGAAGTAAAACGATGGAAAACAGAATCATCTGTGTCCTTGTTTGTGAAAAGATCCATTTTCCATGTTTTAAACGCTGCGTTGGTGTTTTCAGATTTACGTATTTGCACGTTTGGTTTTAGACGATATGAATAAATGAACATTAAGTAATGAATTCAAATCACATATTAGATGAATGTTGAGAGTGTGAGGACATAAAACAAACAGCAACAACCCAGAGAGGCTGAGAACAGATCACATGTTAGAATCCTACAAAACATGAATGGAGTCTGGTGTGTGTGTGTGTGTGCTGAGATACGTTTCAGCAGCGCTCACACAAGCACACACACACACACACACACACACACACACACACACACTGATGTTACGAGGCTCGTGTGTGTTTTATCGCCCAGCCGGAGGACTGATAAGGCACGTCGCCTCGTTTCCAGAGGAAGTCATAATCCAGCGGACACACACAAACACACACAAACACACACACACACACACACACACACACACACACACACACTGAGTGATTGATGGCTGTTAGCGAGCTGGGATTTCAATAACGCCTCTTATCTCCAGACTATTGAAGGACAGATGTGTGTGTATGGTTTGATGGATGAGCATGGCCACACACACACACACACACACACACACAATAACATCAGTGTGAACTGAACTTTACATTTAAGGAAGAATAAAAGTGGAGTTTCAGATGTTTCTAGTATTTTCTACAGGTTGTTTCCTGTTGGCGTCTCTCAACCTCAGTAACGGACACATTACCCAGAGTTCAGCGGGGAGATGGAGACGACAAGAAACCAAGATGGAGACGACAAGAAACCAAGATGGAGACGGACAAAAACCAAAATGGAGACGGACAAAAACCAAGATGGAGACGACAAGAAACCAAGATGAGACGGACAAGAAACCAAGATGGAGACGACAAGAAACCAAGATGGAGACGACAAGAAACCAAGATGGAGACGGACAAAAACCAAGATGGAGACGACAAGAAACCAAGATGGAGACGACAAGAAACCGAGATGGAGACGACAAGAAACCAAGATGGAGACGGACAAAAACCAAGTTGGAGACGACAAGAAACCAAGATGGAGACGACAAGAAACCAAGATGGAGACGGACAAAAACCAAGATGGAGACGACAAGAAACCAAGATGGAGACGACAAGAAACCAAGATGGAGACGGACAAAAACCAAGATGGAGACGACAAGAAACCAAGATGGAGACGACAAGAAACCAAGATGGAGACGACCAGAAACCAAGATGGAGACGGACAAAAACCAAGATGGAGACGGACAAAAACCAATATGGAGACGACAAGAAACCAAGATGGAGACGACAAGAAACCAAGATGGAGACGACAAGAAACCAAGATGGAGACGGACAAAAACCAAGACGGAGACGACAAGAAACCAAGATGGAGACGGACAAAAACCAAGATGGAGACGACCAAAAACCAAGATGGAGACGGACAAAAACCAAGATGGAGACGACAAGAAACCAAGATGGAGACAACCAAAAACCAAGATGGAGACGACAAGAAACCAAGATGGAGACGGACAAAAACCAAGATGAAGACGACAAGAAACCAAGATGGAGACAACCAAAAACAAAGATGGAGATGACAAGAAACCAAGATGGAGACGGACAAGAAACCAAGATGGAGACGACAAGAAACCAAGATGGAGATGACAAGAAACCAAGATGGAGACGACAAGAAACCAAGATGGAGACGGACAAGAAACCAAGATGGAGACGACAAGAAACCAAGATGGAGATGACCAAAAACCAAGATGGAGACGACAAGAAA